>JAQIXS010003952.1:0-16519 GCA_034700785.1 Rossiulus vilnensis | reverse complement strand
AATTAAAAAATTTCGAGTTTTCCAGGTATTTTAGGGCAAGTATCAAATTCCATGAGTTTTCCAGGTTTTTCAGGATAAAAAATAAAATTCCCTGAGTTTTCCAGGTTAAGTATAAAATTCCCTGGTTAGCAGACACCATGAGTACTAGGTTGAGCAAGGAGAACAGGTCTATTGAAGGAAAATACATCACGTGGGTAGTTTGTCTGGAAACCTAAACCCTAATCATTTCATGCAAATTTAATGCACACGAAATAATTATTCCAACAATGAATGTATTTTGTAAAACAGTGCATGAAGCCACAATGAAGTAGGCCTATTTGGAGGCATAAAATTGGCAATGGCGAATGGACTCGAACTACTTGTTGCTGTACAATGTTCACAGTAAAAAGTTTAAAACTGATGTCATAATTCGCCAAACACGTGGTCATGTAGCTCTAATTCCAAACTACATGGCATGTTTTTAATGACATGATATGTTGTCAACATTCAACAAGCTCAGTTACGAGCTTATTGCCAATATGATGATATTGATTAATAAAAAAATATAACCATTCATAGTGGATGTTGATAGCAAGTGAGGAAATATGACGTCATTTACTCTGGAATTAAGATGGCATTGCATCAGTTTTTGGTCTTATTATCATTAGAATTAATTAATTATTTATATTAATTATGTATAAGAAGTAAGTACAATTAAGTAAATCAACTAACGTCAACTAGACCATTATTTTTTGCTAACAAAACCAGACAGTTTGATAGACTTTAAGGCTTTAAGGAAATCCCTTACCTGATTTTAGCATGAAGTGTTCTTGCAGGAGACGTTGCATGGAACTGCATCGCTTCATTGTTGTCCTTCTGTTAATTTTCAACAGTCCAAAGCAGCATTTGTCTTCCAGAAGAGTTCCAGAAGAGCCTGGTGGCAGGATTTTCGTCTTCAGCTTTCAGGCTTATCATTGTGCTTTTACAATGCAAATGAGGCCACGCGACTGTCTAATCTGGCCAGGATGATGCGTTGGACACGAGGTCAAGTCCCCAAGGCCTCCCCCTGGGGGAAATCTGGCCTCCCCAGACTGTCTAATCCCCGTTTGATGGGGTAAGTGCCATCATAGCAGCTCAGATGAGTTACTCTTAAGCAGTTTCACCATTACAGATTGGGCTGAATTGCATGCTTCCATCCAGCAGATGAGGTTTTTGTCGGTTTGGATCTGGCAGGAAAGTGGTGATATCACTGTCTCCACATTTCTTCTCATGCATGATGACCCTTGCCATCCATACCAACTTGGCGAAGTACTGTCTGACCTGAACGTGTTAAAAGCGAACAAAGATTGGCCTAAACAAAGATGCTTTTTAGGTACAGTGTATGTGACACTAACCACCATTCGTAGAGCGAAATAATAACTTTTACAAAAAAAAAAACAATAGGGCCAGGGTGTACGAACAACGAAGAATATTAGACAAGGAAAGTCAGGGAAAATTCTAATAAAAATGCACTGAATTTTGAGTGGCAATTCCATAATAATGACAAATAAATATTACATTCAAACATAGACAGAAATCCATGATTAATTAAGGTTTGGAAAAATGTTTGTACTGACTATACTGATCTTTCCACCAGGGCTAACAATGCATGGTACGCACTTCTCATAAGTCACCCAATAGGACTGATTTCAGACATTTTGCCGGATGTAATTATGCATGGATAGTTTAGGGTCGTAAAGAGAAATATCATTAAAAACAGTATTAGTGTTTTAGGCTTGTTTTTGGCCTATTTGCATACGTCGAAAAGTTAGGGGTTCCAATTTTCAACCTAAAAATGTTTCCAATTTCACTAATTTCAAGATTTTCTGGAGCTGAATTATTTATGCCATGAGTTCTAATTTTCGCATACATGTTTCAGGGTCACAACGAAAAACACAACATTAAAACAATATTATTGTTTCAAGGCTTGTTTTTGCATTTCGGCATTTCGTAGCTGGGTTTAATTACGATGGATCAAGGCTGGATTTCCATCGTTATTAATTTTGGATTAAAAACTAATTAAGCAGTTCGAAATCAGTAAAAAGCAGCTAGAATTAGTCGAGGTGACACGGTCAAATTTGTTCAGGGTCGCAAATGACAATATAATCTTAAAGCAATAAACGTATTTCAGGGTTTGTCCCGATTTGAAGTTAGGGTTAGAATTTTAATCCTAACCACGTATGCAGGAGCAGCTTTCCATAAATATTAATTTTGTATTAATCACTAACTAAGCAGTTGAAATTTGTAAACGTGACACAGTAAAATGTTGTTTAGGGTCACACACACACACAAGAAGTGTTAAATAGGCCTTACTATAAACTTTAGGCCTTCTTCTTCTTCTTCCAAGTGTAGGCCTTCCATGGATCCTAGCCTGGGTTTTGAGCCCTTATTTGGCTTAAATAGGCTGCCTGTCGCCTCCAACCCGGATTCGACTAATCAAACATTAATCAGGGTTAATTGAGCTACGAAAACGCGACTTTAAAAGAGGTTTCAATTTATGAATTAGCGTCCTAAAGCGAAGATGATAACCTCCGACCTGCTCTAAATTACATCACCAACTGATTAATGGCCGCCGTTAATTAATTACGGAGGCCCACGAGGGCCATGCAGCAATCTTATGGCTGCCATCTTGGGAGGCTGAAACAAACAAGACCGTCGTTGAAGCCCTTCTTAATTATCACTTATTTAATGCTATTTTTTTTTTGTTCAGTCAAATTTTCTACGTTCAAATTCGGAATAGCTGTTTTTTTTTTATCAATTTATTGCTCTGTAAAATTGACCATATTTGGCTTAAAATTCCTGATCAATTTATCAGGTGGAAAACCTCAAAACAACAGTAAATCACTTGAATTTTTGTGACATCTGCATGCCTTTATCCCTAGGTGTCACTATAAAATAGTTTCTGCAGGGAATAAGATGGTCGTAGACGTTTTTGCATAATTTGTTTGAAACATGATACATTAATTGTACAATTGGTGTGATTTTATGGCATGGCATTTTCAGGCTATTCTCTTGGGAAATTCATGAGGGATTTTTAGTTAATTTATGCTTATTTTAAAGTGCTTTTAAGTTGTTTACAAAACGAACTATTCCGATTTTAAATTGGATATCTACTTGCTTAACAATTTTATGATAGTCGTGTACAGGCAAATTTTTAAAAATGTCATTAAAGATGGTTTTAATTATTTTTTCTTTAATAGCTTTTGTTAATAAATATTATAAAAAAAACTACGTCCAAACTAACTGAAATTTAGGGGGGACAAAATGCAGGTTGTCATCTTTACAGACTTCAATGTGTTCGTGTGTTTATTTTCACCGAGTAACGTGTTTCGAGAATATTTTTTATTTGTTAATAAATTCGGTTTTATACATAAATGAGAAACAATCACAAACAATAGAAAACAACAGGACAAATATGGCTGCTAATCAATGCTGGCCAGCGACATAACTATAGTCTGTTTAAAACTAGATGATGTTGAGAATTTGAAATCGACCAATAGAATGCAAGTGTTTTGCGATTAGTCTTTCCTGCCTTTGCCATCCGCCAGGCAGGATAAGGCCTTCTCTATTGCTGGAAAACATAATCCATAAGCTGACTATCTCTGATTGGTTTCTAGTTTTGAACGGGCTACAGTTACTCCACTGCCAATGGACCAAGATGAAGGAATCAATGTATTTCAAACATTTCATTTAACGGCTAATACGTGTAGTATAAAATGTACACTGAATAGAAACTATTTACATAAATTAAAAATGATGACAAAAATAAATAAAAAACTTATGGATAAAACTAATAAATCTAGCAAATTAAAGAACAGGAATCAAGTGAGAATCAGGATTACAAGTTGAACAGAAGTACGAATTTTTGTTACTTTTATGCAAATTCATCTAACATTTCCTTCTTGGATTTCTTAATTTCTTCTATAATTCTTAATTTTCACTAGATTTTGTAACTCCTAATTTTAAATTCAAATGCAAACTTTCTCGGTTAAAATGAAATAAGTTAAATTATGCGCTTGGTACGTTTTCCAAAAAAAATGTGCAGAAATTATACCACTGAGTGAAATTATTGTATTTTTTTAAACAAAATCGTAGACATTTTCTGGCAAATTTTACACGCAATGTTTAACTTATTTTCAAATCATTTTTCATTTTAAATCTTTTCAAAAATGTTTAACAAAAATATTTTGTTAAAATATGACACGTGTTTTAAACAATTTGTACGTCACATATATTTGAGGATCAGATTCAATAAACGTTTATCCTAAAAAATATGCGTTTAATTCCATTGTTTGAAAATAAAATAAATTTGAAATTTAATTCATTTAACAATGAAATCCAAACTTTAGACTGTTAAATAATGCAATCTAAATTTTGGATTATTTTTAAAATTTCGATAGTTATACAAACCAAACAGAAATTGTATAAGTATTTAGACAGAAATAGCGCAATTTGTTTCCTTTGTTTTTCAAAAACAAAATCAGAAATAATCCATTTTTAAATTTGCTTAAAAAAAATCAGTGAAATTGCAATTAATCTGAAAGGTATATTTTTCGATAAAATCTTCACTAATTTTACTCTTGAGTACTAGACACTTCAAGAAAAAAATACAGTGATTAGGCTAATGTTAAAACAGTGCTTTTTTGCGAAATATTTGCTAGAAATTCGGCTATTTAAATGGAGTAAATTTTCGAAAAATGCCCGAAGTGCATTTGCCTCACTAAACTGTTATTAGTTTTGGTAAAAGCTCGGACTAAATTCACGTTTTCATTTACAGAATTCAAAATACACCTTACCTAACTTTTAGCAGAGTTCCAGGAATTCTGCAATGGTAAAGACTTTTGGTGAAAACCTATTGTCTTAGAATATTTTTTAAATTTCAATAATAATTTCAAGTAAAAAGTAATTTTAAAATTTGATACCAATTTGAAGCAATAAGTAATTTTAATATTTAGACAGAATGGCGAAATCTTTTTGTTCTAAAAATTATAAATCATCCACTTTGAAATTTGCTCAAAAATCCAAGTAATATACAATTAATAAAAAAAATGTTTGTTTTTTCGATAAAATCTGCATTAATTTTTATCTCGAGTACCAAACGAACCAAACGAAAAATACAGTGACTAGGCCAAAGTTAAAAATTTGCGAAATATTTGCGAAAAAAAATCCCCACTAAACTCATGCCAGTTTTGGGGAATTTGCAGAATTCCTTGACGGAATTCAAAATTCACCTTACTTAAGGTTTAGCAGAATTCCAGGGAATTCCATGAATTCTGCTGGAAAAGTGAAGAAATGTTTTGTGGGGGGGATGAAACCTATTGTTTTTCTGCAGATTTCACTCTGATAGAGCCGAAAACTAGGCCAAGGGGCCCCTAAAACATACGACATCCACGAAACCAATAAGGAGATTAAGAAATACAACTAGAGAGGTATTACGTGAAATTCGCCTTGTTTTCTAATAATAGCCTGCAGGAACTATGGCATTCATTGCTGAACATGTGGACTGTGTAAGATTTAGGCTGTTTGGTGAAGATCCAAGAAACGGTTTCCGATCACAAGGCCCTGTTTGAAAACGCATTCCTAGAAGAAGAAGAAAAAAACAAAAAAACAAAAGGGTTTTGTAGAAAACATCAACATTTCAAGTTGGGGAAAATTACAAAAAAAAGGAAGATTTTTTCACTTATTTTAACACTTTTTTTTAGCACCAATATGGTCTCGAAGTCGATTTGGGAAATTTAAAAATCTCTGAATCATCTCATTTTTTTAGCTTTTCAATCAACACATTCACGTTTCAAATTACTGCTAAAAAACCATGCCTTCACACTATCACGACATACGAAATAATCTCACGGGTACCAATGGCCGTATCTGGACAAATATGACGTCATATGAAAATATATTTAAATGAAATTATTATAAAATAATAATAATAACGATGATAAATAATGCTGGCCCAGCATGGGAAAAAATATAAGTGCTTAATATAGAACGAATACATGCATCTATATTCATCAGTAATTTTTATAACTATTAATGATCATCGCAACATTATTTATTCGTGTATTATTTTCGTGTTTTGGGAAAAATGATGAAACGGTTTTCGAAAATATGTTCGAAGTGTTTTATAAAACATTGACATTTACTGATTTTGCTTCCTAATTTAAAAGTGATGTTCAGTATTATTAATCATCGTGGTTCATGTGTGGAAAAAAGAGCATTTTTTTAGAATATATTATCTATACATTGAAAATATACGAAAATTGGCCGAATTTCATATATGAAGGATATATTGCAAATATTGCAATATCAGACAATGCAGTTCATACCTTGTTTTCATCAAATTCGCAATAAGGAATATTTTAATTTAGTATTTTTAATACAATATATTGATGTATTTTTAATACAATATATTGATGTATTTTTACCAATATATTACAAATACATTTTCCCCTTTTAACGTATTATTAATATGATTATGAATACGGTTATATTTGTGCTATTCCACACATATATTTTTTCATATGGTAGGATATTCTCCATGCAAAAAAAAAAAAAAAAAAAAAATTAAACAAGCTGCCATGAAATTGAGTTTGTTAAGGGGAAGCCCATGGAAGCCCAAAACAAGGCACAAAATTAGTTCAAAAGTGAAATGACATAAATAAAAAAAAAGATGGCCGCCCAATGCCCCTTGAGCCCACGTGTCCAACACGGCTTCTGCTACTTAGTTGGGATTTTTTTTTTTTTCGGATTCCCATATATATTTTTTTTTGCCAGTTAAGTCAAGCCCAATTAAGTTTGTGAAAGACGCAAGGAAATTGGCCCTAACGAGTGTCTAGCTCGCCTTTCACTGTCCTTAAATTGCCTGCACTTTGACAGGACATTAATTAAGGGTATCATAGGAGCTCTAAACATGGTAGCCAAAAAAAAAATAACGGGTCGTTAAAGTAAATCAGGGAGCTGGGATATATGGGAATAATTAAGCAACAAGGTCCCCTTGATGCAATGCGAGGAGGCCGCCATTGGCACCCACCAAAACAATAAATGTCAGTCTCAGGTCATTATACCGACCTCCAGTTTGGGACAGTCTGGTCTGGAGAAATATGACCAAAATGATCGACCCAGTTGAGATTTTTATAAAATACGTTTAGTATCGTTCTAATAAGTGGTCAATTTTGTGCAAACAGTGCACTGATATTTCATAATTATTTTTTTTTTACAAAACGTAATAATTGTTATAGTAAGTACATGTAAGTTGGTATGGTCATTAATATTTCCAAATATATCTTTTAAAAATAGGTGACATACTGTTGTCATATTAAATATGTGTGCGCTTTTTATCCGAATCTGATTATTTTATAAAAATCAGAAAATGGTTTTTGAAACTAGACCTGATCAATACTGTGATTTCGTCATCTGTTGTTAAAAGATATGCTTATAAGTATTAATTTCTAATTTCTAGAAATATTAAAAATAGGTGACAAAATCTCAGCGTTGATAAAGTGTCTCACTATTTTATAAAACTTCAACTTCAAAAGTGTTTTAAAAACCTCAAATATAGTTTCAAAAAGCATTGCCTAATTAAAAAAAAAAAAAAAAAGATTCGGATAAACAGTGACCAATTTTGTGCAAAAAGCGCGCTGATATTTCATCATTTTTCCAAAAATATTAAAAATAAATAAAAGCGGCCATTACAATTAATAGTTCTAAACATGACGATAGGTGACAAAACTGCAACATTTTCTTGTTTTATAAAATACACTTTAATCTATTTTTAAAAAACTGTTTTATCATTTTTCCAAAAGATGATAAATCAAAATGGCCTCGGTTATACATTTTTTAATTGTTTTTAAAATTTGGAATGGAAATTTTAATTACATGTATTGATAACCAAAGCAGCATTATTTATTATTATTTTCACAAATTATTATTATTTCGAGGTCTAGGTTTTACAGAAGTGGGATCCAAAGGTAAGCTGAGAAAGCCCCTTTCACAGAATTACACAGAATTATTTTTAAAATTGTGAATAGTTGAGGAGGTTTTGCAAAACTGTGAAGTGTCAAGAGATAATGCATTTTAAGTGTATTTTTTTAAATGAAAGGAATGCCAAAGTAATACATTTTTTTTATGAAAACCAAGATGATTTTAGTGCAGTTTCCTAAAAGAAATTCTCAAATATTTTCACAGTGTTTCGACCTTACTTTTTCTTTCTTATAATTTGAAACACTTTCTTCAATCTTGCCCCAGACTTGTAAGACTTATTTTAGAGATGGGTCATAAAAATGGCGGCGAGGTCCCAGGGCAGGACCCATAAAGCAAGAAACCTGTCAGGACTTAAATAACAACTTAAATTACAGTAAAATTTCCTTTTTTTAAAAAACAAAAAACCAGTTGTTTTAAGTTGTTTACACTTTCCACGGTGATAAAAACGTTGATAGAACATTTCGAAAACAAAAACAGTACGAGCGACCTCTGACTTGTGCTAAAAGGTTTTTACGCCCAAAACAAGAGTGACTTCGTCAGCAAATCAAAACCTTTTATTACGGCTTGGTTGTAATCATAAACAAAACATAATTTACACCGCAGAAAAAAGAATTCGGAAAGCAAGAAATTCCAGCCAAGATTTCCAGAGATCTATCAAGAATCAAGGGCGTTCTAGAACACCATCTTCCATTCCATTCCATTCTGCGTGAAGGTAGGCCTATTTTTTTTCTCCGTCAAATTAGCTCAGAAAAAGGGAATCGCATGTTAGTATAAAAAGACTTCGCCGGTGCTTTTTCATCCGATCTTTTATTTTTTTCCCTAACTTTTCCAAAATAATATCTCCCAATGGCGGCCATTTTTTTCTCTCTTTTTGTAAGCCGCTGGAGTGCGGCGCGGCTCGTGTCATGTGGCTTGGCTTCGTTAATGGCTTCCTTCACTTTACGTGGAAAAGCCTACATGTAAAAGACTTTTTTCCCTTCCCTGGCTTTTATCACTTTTTCCCCCCAATTAACTTCGCCTTTGTTTTCTCAAGTCTTTTCGCCGCGGGCTCTGGATTCACTCCGCAATTGTCCAAAAAGGCGGCTCCAAGTATTTTTAGAAGAATCTGGGAGAATTCAACCGAAAAATATAAATAAAATACATGCGCATGTATTTGCCGTAATTTTTAGTATAGTTCTAGAAAAAAATACTTGTCTGTGTTTGCGATAATTGCAAGATCTACACCTGCACCCTGTCCGAAATAAAGGACGCCCATCCAAATAGTGTACTTTGATACTTTCACCAAAGTCTATCTAAACTAGAACACGGTTCAGCCAAAACCAATCAGCAATCACAGTTTATCGATTATGCCTTCCAGCTTAGAGAAAGGCACAGTGATGCCCAAAGGATGGAAAATGAGTTTTGGGAAAGGAATGATTAATCGCTAAGCAGGCTCTTTCATTTTTTTACCCCAGGTGTCATTCATTGAGAGTTTCTTCTCCTTATTTCAAGTACTTTTTAGAAATCTTCACTATTGGTACAGTTTAATAGCCACTTAAATGATTACTGATTTTGGTCGTATAAAATTTTGAAAATTATCTTTCCAGACGTCATTCATTGACAGTTTTTCCCCTTTATTTCAATGACCTTTTAAAAACCTTCGCTTTTGTTATGTCATTTCTGCCAAGTGCTCTTTTCACTCTAAAAAAAAAGAGTGAAAAGAGCACAGAATGACTTCATATTTGTCCAAATAAGTGCAATTTTTTTCCTAAACATAATGACGTCATATCTCTCAAAATAAAGTGCTCTTTTCATCCTTTTTTCTTTAACAGAATGACGTCATATTTGTCCAAATCAATGCTCTTTTAAACTTTTTTCCTAAACAAAATGACGTCATATTTGTCCAAATAAGTGCGAATTTAAACTTTTTTCCTAAACAGAATGACGTCATATTTGTCCTAATAAGTGCTATTTTCAATTTTTTTCCTTGACAGAATGACGTCATATTTGTCCTAATAAGTGCTTAAACTTTTTTCCTAAACATAATGACGTCATATTTGTCCAAGTAAGTGCGATTTTAAACTTTTTTCCTCAACAGAATGACGTCATATTTATCAAAATAAGTGCTCTTTTTATCCTTTTTTCCTAAACATAATGACATCATATTTATCCAAGTAAGTGCTATTTTAAACTTTTTTCCTAAACAGAATGACGTCATATTTGTCCAAATAAGCGCTATTTTAAACTTTTTTCCTAAACAGAATGACGTCATATTTAGTGCTATTTTAAACTTTTTTCCTAAACAGAATGACGTCATACTTGTGTAAACATGACGTCACCCGGACCATTGTGCTACCTGGGACAGGGTGTTGTTGGGTGTTGTGCATGTCGGATTCCAACAGAAAAGACAACTTCCAAAACTTAATTCCTTCAAAGTGGTTTCCGTTTTCAATTTCCAGACTAAAAAAGTCTGATTTTTTGATGGTTGTCTTTTAGGAGAACCCCCTTTACCCTGTAACCCTTGCCTTCTTCTAACGTGCTCTGAACCAGTTTCAAGGGGTTTGGGTCATTGAACAAAGAGCGAAAAAGTCAACTTCTGAGATCGCAAATGTGTTTTAACTCAAATCTCTAGTAAGACTTGTTGCGAATTGCGAATCCAGAAGTAAATAAATAAGTGCCAATTTCGATAGTCAAACTTAATGGGTTCAACATCGGGGTTGTCTGGGAGACCCCAGGTGGTCGCCTGACTTGGCCCAGGGTCTATCTGGAACACACCCTCTCCAGTGACGTACGTCATATCCAACAACACAGATATTAAACATTAAAAATATAAGTCATTGTTTCGTCACAACCATCTGCGCTTGTCAAATATACGACCGCAATAAGTTTGTCTTTTATATTCGGTCGATCCCTGATCCTGGCCTGGCCCAGGAGGGAGTCAGCCTAGGTCCTGTATCTCTCCAGGGATCAGTAGAACCTGTCTATAACGGTCACAAAGTCCAGTTAAGACCACAATTACACCACCCAGGTGGAAAAATTCAAAATGGGCCATGCATGGACGTATATTACTCATTCCATACATGACTAGACCAGAAATTGGCCACAAATGGATATGGATATATATGGCCATTGATGTCCACTTATTCAAGTCCATAAAATCCATATACATGTCAACACATGTCCATATAAGTCGACATACATGTACATCCACATGTTTTTTTACATTCTTACAAATGACCGTATATGTTACCATATTTACAGATATCCTCATACATATATCTACATGTAGGTCCATATCTGGAGATTTAATATCAGAAGTTGGCCAAACATGGATCTTTACGGTTATGTTCATCCATTCATATCCATATATGCCCATATATGCCGTTTATTTAAGTTCATAACATCCACGTGCATGTCCTTACATATCCATATATGGCCATATGGAGCCATATATGGCTGACTAATAATGTCATATAACATTAATATTCTTGGCGATGGCTTTATCCGACGTTGCCATACATGACTATGTCAACATGTACTTATGCATGTCATTATGTGGCCAGTTTTGGCATATATAACGCCATACATGGCCATATCAAACCCTGTTTGAAAAAAACGTACTTCGTGCATTTAGTTAAGTGCGCTAGTGGTCATCTTTGACAGGTTTTCATCAGTTTTTGGTTCTTTTTCTTTAGTCGAAATGACGTCATGTTTTGCAAATAAAAAAACTGACGTCACGAGCACCGCTAGCGCCACCTGGAGCAGGCAAATGAAAAGATGGTGGACTAGGTTTGCAGCGTCTTCTAGGTGGCCAATGTGACAGGTATCATTCGGAAAATGGTTAGGAAAATGTCGAAAGTGTTTCAAGTGGGGGAAATAGAGGGAGATAGTGAAGCTCTCAGTGGTTTAAGAGCCTCTTAGCGAATCAAACTGTGTTTTGGGCACAAACACTTAAAGGCAACAATAACTCAGAATTCACAGAACCAAGGACCCATCTTGACTTGTCCGTTCTAAAAATGGCGGCACCATGTAGCACACGGACAGACACATCCTCAAGGTAAATGGTCAAAGGGCATTTCCATTCTGTGTCCTAAATTAAAAACGAAAACAAAAAAACCCAGGTGGAAAAGTTGAATATGGCCATATATGGCCACAATTAAGGAACTGTCATTGAATGACGCCTGGAAAATAAATTGTTTTCAAAATTTGAGGTGGTTAGCACCAAAGATCATTTACCTAACATTGTGATTTTTGAGAAAGTTGCATCTTTTTAATTAAAAACCAAGAAATCAGTATCAAATTAAGACCATTATTCAATGAAATTTCAAAAATTTGCAGGCAACCTACTTGTTTCAAATTTTTAAAAGGAATTTCCCGAATGAAAAATGGTGTTAAACTATACATAACTCGATTGTGAACGTGTTTTCTAATCGTAAATTAATTATTTTATGAGAAAAATTATCCAATTTGAGTTGTTTTATAACTTCAATTGTCAAATCTGGAAATTGTAAAAGCGAAAGGAATTCGTCTTGTTAATTAGGTAAAACTAGCTTTAAAAATGCCAGGAAAAAAAATTAGGACAGAGGGATAATTTTTATGATATTCGTGGAAAGATTTACACAAATTCTGAAAATAGCCTACAAAACGTTTTTGGCGCCAGAAAGGCGCTAAAACTCCCAAATTTGAGTATTTTTAGCTTAAAGTGGCAGCCTAATGACAGATAAAAATCAACTTGATTAGTCCTATTTTTTATATTTTTAGTCCTATTTTTTTGCGATTTCTCAATCTTTATGAGGTTGTTTTAAAACACTTGATGAGGGAATGCTGAAATTTGAATAAAGGAAAGGATTTTCTTACACTTTTAATTAGAATTACAATTACAATCTAATGAATATTTTTTTTGGAAATAAATTTTGATCAACACGACCACAAATAATAGATTAAGTGTATTTTCCTTACAATCATATCGTAAATAAATACCTAAACAAGAAGGTTTTACACAAAAACATTTTAAAAAAAAGAATTTAAGAAATTTTGGTGTAAATTTTGAAAAGATGGCATGCCTTAAATTCCCAGGTCAGAAAAATTTATATTACAGTTGGATCTGCCTCTGAAACTTTTGCAATATATACTGTTGACTTTAAAACTTAAGTCTAAAACCTTTATGGAAGTCTTCAGATCTACTTTTGGATGAAATTTGAAAACGGTACTCCCTAAGTTAATATTTTTTTTTATAAAAAAACAACGCAGAGATGAAGCATAAATTCCATAATTGGCAATATACATGTAGTTACTTTCAAAATTTACGCCTAAAGTACACAGTATTAAATAAATAAATGATTATATTGTACAGAAATGTAAATTAAAATCCATAACCGGAGATAAATAAAAAACAATTTTGGTTTTCCTAAATTAATTTCTAAATTAAATTCGAATTGGTAGTGGACGGCCAATTCGAAAACTAGAGTTTCTGATAATGGATTTTCTTTTACATTGTCATGCATTTTTGTTAGAAATCCATTTTTAGGCAAAATTTTCATAAGAAACGATTGATTTTCCTAAACTTTTCCATGACTATTCCAGTTCTTTTAAATTTCCATGATAATTCCACTTGAAGTGCTTATGAGTACCCATAATAAGTTCTGAATTGTTTGGCCAATTTCGTAAACTATCTTAGGAATAAAAGGTATATGCATGCACCGTAATTTCAAACAAAATTTTAGTGAATTTAATACAGAAAATTAAAAAAAATTAATTTTCTGCAATTCTGATTTTGCTGATGCCATGCAAAAATCACATTTCGCACTTCAATTAAAAGACTTTAATCTTAATTATATCAAAATCGTAAATACAAGTAGGCCTGCTTGTAATTTTTAAATGAATGTGATGAAAATCCAACTTTATTTTAGTTGTAAAAACTGCATAAAGAATAATTTTTATATTATTTAAAATAATATTAAAGAAAATTACATATACATTAATATATATATATATAATATAACATTATATATAAATAGGGCCTAACATTAAAATAATATGGATACATTGACCACCTGACTAAGGTGACCGATTTCGTCCGGCTCCTCGGGTGGTCACTATAGCCAGGTTCCGCCGTAACACTGGCTATAGTGACCATGCATGTGATGATGGAGCAACGGGGAGGGGATTAGCGGTCATGGCGCTGTCAGAAGGCTACTCTCAGTTGCCACTCTCCAGCTCTCCAGCATTTCTTCCATCGCCCAGAAATCTCCCAGAAACTGAAGTCGGCAAACGGCCGATGAAAGGCGCAAATTCCGCTCTCGAATTTCCGATGAAAGGTTGGCAATATTTGGCATCGCAGGCCAGGCACCCCTGGCGGAGGGGTGCAAGTGCCAAGGGGGTGCAAAAACTTGGTCGCTTGCCATTTTGAAAGGCGAACGCTGTTTCGTGCTGATCGGAACAAGGGCTGACTTGTGGGTGTTCAAAAGTCCCAAAAAATCCCATTTTCCGTGTTTGTCTTTTGAGAGGCGAAATGTGCGAACAGCAAAAGCCCAACAAAAATGCCATTGTTTCCTCCGAGAACAGAACACGCGGCTGTGTTTTTTTGCCCACACAAGTTGCAGAAAACACGAATAGACAAGAGTCTGAAAAACTGGCCCTGGCCAAAAAGACTAACACCCCCAGAATCCAGATCTCTGCTGCTTTGCCTTTTTTTCTTTCTTCAAATTTTAGGCCTACTCCCTACCCTACCAAACCCTCAAAACTGAAGCCAACCTTGTTCGGCAGACTTGACGAAAACCAGAGTTTTCCAACAAACTTTTTCATCTCTCTTTCTCTTTCTCTCTTTCTTTCTCAAAATAAAAAAAAATAATAAAAAAAAATTTAAAAAAATTAAAAAAAAATTTGAAAAAAAAAATATTTGATAGCCTAGGAGTCGAACTCGTTATCTGGCCAGCAGCTCCCCATATTTCACCAGACTGCAGCCTCCCTGGCCGATTCTGATTTTCGTATATCGGTTTACCAGAAATCTCAGACACATGGGCAACATTTCTTGTTGCGTGATGGTGGTGGGTGCGAAATCAATGACCCTCAATGACTTTTAAGGGGCTGGAGAAATTGTTTCAATTGCTGTCCCTGAACGACGATCGATCTCTAATAATTGGTTTTAAACGCTGTTAATTTATTGTATTCTTTTATCTTATTTTAATTATAGTATGATTTTATTTTATTTGCAATATTGTTTTATTTCATTTTAATTATAGTATTATTTTATTTTATGTATAGGATTATTTTATTGCACTTTATTTACAGTTATTTACTTTAGTTACAGTTTTTTTATTTACAGTATTATTTCCAGCATTGTTTTATTTTATTTCATTTACAGTATTATTTGCATTATTGTTTTATTTTATTTTAATTATAGCACTACTTTATTTTATTTATACTATTATTTTATTTTATTTACAGTATTATTTGCAGTATTGTTTTATTTTATTCATAGTGTAGAACGTTGAATTTGTTTTCGCAAAATGCATTGGACCATAATTTTTTTTAATGATTTTTAAAATACATTGGGCGTTAAATAGTTTAACAACGAATATCGAATTTACTGTATATCGAGCACTGTATATTTGTGCAAAATATATTATACCTTAAAAACGATTTGTAAAATATATTGAGCCTGAAATCGTGTTTTAAATACTTTGAAACTTGACTTAATTGGTTTTAAACGCTGTTAATTTCCAGTATTATTAGCAAAATAATTATTTTTTATATTTTATTTACAGTATTATTTGCAAAATACTGTACATGTACATTAAGGCTGAAATTATACTATTGCTAGTAGATGGAAGCTTGAATTTTTTTGGTAACACACATTGGACCACAATTTTGTTTTTTATGATTTTTAAAATATATCGGACCTTAAATAGTTTTGTAACGAATATCTAACTCGAAATCTTTCGTAAAATTTTGGGCTTGAAAGTACTTTAGAAATTTTGGGAAATAGGTTACAACGAGCCAGAAATTCATTGTGATAAGCCTACTTGCATTCTGCTAATCCACACGATGATTCAACATAATTCAAACAAATAAATGAAACTTTGAAAAGACTTTTCGAGAACTTCAAAATTAAGTCCACTGCAATCAAGGACTTTTCAAGGACTTTTCAAGGACTTACTGACTACTAGCAGACAGAGTGAATATTAAAACAGATCGGCCCTGGGTGAAGTCGAGACTATCAAATATCAGTGCAGATAATTATGACAAATTACTTACTCATCGAATGTTAATGGAATGAGATAACGAAAAATGAAACATTGAAAACAAACCTCGAAATTCCAATCACTCATTTTGACGAAATTGAATTTTTTAAAAAAAACCAAACTTATCATTACTGGTACTCAAAATACTTTCATACACTGTAGTATATTGCAGTACACAATTCTCCGAATCATAACTTATCGAATGAAATTAATTCTCATTAGAAGACAGTTGCCAGATCAGTCCATTTAGCCAGAATTAAAAGCGGATGTTTAATTCTGAGAAAACATTAAATGAGAAA
>JAQIXS010003951.1:0-16519 GCA_034700785.1 Rossiulus vilnensis | reverse complement strand
GTGCACTTTTCCATTTTTGAAAATATTATAGAGGCTATATCTGAGAAGTGAGAGGACTTTTAACTGGCACCATGCGCAGATCTATGCAGGGTAGCAACGCATTGTATCTATAGTCAGCCTCTTAACATTTATGACTCAGTACTAAACCCCATCACAATGAGCTTCATGTCTTATTATTGAAGAAACAATCGCTATGTTAAAAATGAAAAGGGAGGGGAGTCCTTAAGTAAGAGCCTTTTCATAAGTGAATCGTTCTTAATTTTCAAGTTATAAACTGTAAACCCTTACAGCCACACGGCATTTACTTTTAAATTGCAAAAACGCAATCATCGAGCTGCTCAGACATACCGATTGCACTGCAAATGTATAAGGAAAATGAAAGAAACATGGCATTAATCCACAAGATAGTGTGAGCAGTGCGAATTATTCAATTTCCACGCAGATTTGCGAATAATAAATAGCATACAAAAATTCTGCAGCTACTGTATTTAATCAAGGACGCTACGCGCTATGGCGTCCGCAAGGTCAATGATTGTATGCAAATGTTAACAGATGTCCAAGGCGTTTGCATATGGGCTTTTGAAACTTCATTTCCTCATGAAACAGGCCTGCATTGAAAACCATCTAACGATAAAAACTACTCGAGTTTCACCTATTACCAATAAGGATATTTCATGTGCATCTCACACCCCAAGAGGGATTTTCAATCAGTAACTACGCACTAATTACAGGGTGTTCTTAACAACTATAGTAATTGCTTATTACACAGAAAATTACAATGCTGTGTTTATCTAAGATCCGCCTTGGCATTCCTTGTTCATATCAATTTGGGTTAGCCCAGAAGTTATCACGACAATTAATCTAAGAACATTATGGATGGACATTTTGAACATAACCTCGACACTTGGCAGCTATTAAGGCAAAGTGGCACAAAATGGATACATTTTTGTATCTATTAATCAATTTAAGTACATATTCATATTGATTCCAGGCTTAGATCAGTTGCGACATTTTATCAGGGTTAATGGGTTCCACGTGTTCAGATTTAACTACATGTATATGTAGAATGCAACTGATGTACATGCATCCTTTCTGAATTTGTTATTGTTAAAAAAATTGGCGATTTAGTGACAAATAAGGCATATTTAAAATTACCCTAATCTATATTACGATTAAGATAAATGTTGCGTCTTGCAATGAAAAATGGTATGTTCATGACAAACATTACCTTAACAATTTCCAACAATTTATAAACATTTCGAAGCGCCATTTTTACAATATTTTATGACCCTTTATCAGCCCAGGATAAAATATTTGAAATCGCAAATTACACTGTTAAAAAAAATGTGCCAACTTTTGTCTCTTTTAAAGGAGATTTTTCAAAAACAATGCCGTTTAGTTTCGTCCGGGTGCACCATGTTTTCAGCAATTTGTCAAAACACAAGCTCCTGGAAATAATAATTACTGTAGGAGACCTCACTTCAAATTTTAGGTTTCGGCAGCTGTTCTTTTGTCAAATTCCTTTAGGACCAATTGTCAGAGGGTATCGTTAATTACCCGCAGTCTAGAAAAGGGTTTCGGGCCAGGTACGCCATAAAAAGCTGATCTCCTCAGCCATCTGTCCGCAGTAATAATGAAACAATAATTGAGATGTAGGTCAATGATAGCCCACGAAACAATGGCCTACCTGATGGATGTGGGATATGACTTCTGTATGAGTGGCATTCTCCAACGATCTTCCGTTCACCTCCAGAATTTCGTCGCCAACTTCCAAGTCCGCTTTATCGGCCGGAGAACCTACAATAGAAATGAAAGACAAAGAAAACATCAGTTAATAATTCCCTTGCAAGCCTGTCGATTTATGAGGACGATGACACAAAACCTCATCACACGGAGGACCTATACAAAACTGCATTTATTGACATCACCGCAGATGAAAATGGTTTGAATCCGAAGGATGAGAGGAAGGATGTTTTACATATTTTGAGAAAAAGTATGGCAATTTTATGCAGGCGTTAGGCGTTGTGTAGGCGTTGTGCTTGGACAATTTGTCCAACTCATCAGCTGGAAAACGAACGTAATAATTTTCTAAGTTTGTAAACCTTAAAAGAAAACTGAGAAGGCGGGCCTCGGAGGACATAGCGAGATACCTAAGCATTATCTTCTTATAGGAAATAATTATATTCATAGAATATTGCTAAAGCTAAAAGGAAATTTACGCAGAATACACAGGGTGACAAACGATTTCAAAAACTGGAAATTTAGGACTTTTTGAGATTACATTTTAGGACAATCTTAGGACTATTTAAGGATTTTTTTCAAAAAATAATATTTTTAGGATGCATTGTTTTATTCCTTATTCATTTTTATGTTTAATACAATAATGCAAGAGTAACTTCTACATTGAAAAAATTCAATTGACGCAGTGTTGTCGAACACAACTTACAGTGTTTGACAACACAATACACAGGGTTTGTAATAATTTGAAACAATTATAATGGTTTCAATGTGAAATCGTTAAGTAGTTTTAGGACTTTTCAAAATATATTTAGGACTTTTTTAGGACAATTAGGGCTTTTAATCTTTTTTTTAGAACTTTAAGGGCTTGATTGCCACCCTAATTTAGCCATGGACAATACATAAAATGCGTTCAGTCTTGATTTCAAAAATATAAAAACCAGCAACTGAACTCTGTTCAGCTGAGAATTACAATTAACAAGCCCAGCTCATTATTATGTGATTAAACGAATTTTCCACAATATTGCAAGTCAAAATCATGATGACTTGTCCCTAAGTAAATATTGATAATTCTGCATTAAGAATACATCCGCATTCAGAATTACGAATTTGGTTTTATTATTAGAATAGAATAGAATGTTACTACAGAAAGACTCGAACGAAGTTTAAATAAAACTTGTGTGTATCGAGTTATTAATGAGTATTACAATACATACAAGGTGCATCATGATAACTACATAGCGCATCAAACATGTAAGAAAAAAAAATCACTCTAATTACTCTAATTATTGCTGAAATTATATCTATCTTCTTGTTAATATTTTTCTATTGTGTTGGTATTACAACACAATACAAAAATATAATTCAGCCAGAATTTTGTTTTAAAGAAAAGTTGTCAAGGGACGCCATCAACTTTACTTTAGCCATTGTTTGTAAACAACGTATATTATATTTACAGTTCACTCAAACGATAATCTGGAAATTTGATTAATGCGTGTAACAAGCTTGTGCGATGAAGTCATGCTGGTTGCACACTCATCAACCCCGTTTCTCAGCAGTCGTGCGTGGAGGAGTGGTTGCATCTGCAGCAGAAAAACTTGCAATTTCGAACGCACAAGAAGCGTTCCCAAGGTTTCAACTTATTATAGAAAAACATCTTTTTCTTTTATCCACCAATCGAGGTTATTGTTGCCGTTAGCGTTAAATAAAGAAGGGAAAGATGGCGCATGCACCTCTGTATGCCAGAAGGCAAGCTAGCTTGGAGATTCCAATATTTTAAACAAATTCAAGGATGTGTAACGTAAGAACGCAAGGATTCCTTAAGGAGAGGGAGGATGGTGTAAAGAAGTTTCCCCAATAGCAATTCGTCAAATTGGAATAATCCTTCCATGTTTAAGGTTAATAATTGATGCCCCACCCACACAGAAGTAGGTACTGGGTGCGCCATTGTAAACACGGGCAAATTTCAAAATGAAATCATCAGTGACGAGTTGAATTGAGCTATATATGCCTATTGATACAGGCTCTTGTATCCCTGAGTCAAAGTAATTGCCTCCTGTTTCTTGGGATAAGAAAGCAGTGATGCTTACTAATTTCTGGTAACCGAGAGCCATAATAACATCACTGCAACACAGTGAAATATTGCATAGATTACGCAAGGTTATTAAGAGCAAAGGAAGATGAACGTTGACGTCATTCCGGACCTAGGGCTGAGCGATTACCATTTTGCAATAGCTTGGAAAATTACTTGGAATCGTAGCATTTTGATGATAATGAAAGGCTGATGATTAGGGGCTCCGCTCACAAGGGGCAACCTTCATTAACACATGGATACAAACGCTCTTATTACCACATAAACATTTGAAGCTAAAATTCATAACTGGCGATTTCGTTGTCCAAACGATTGTTAAAACGATAGCTCAAAAGGAATGAGAACAAGTGTTGTAAGAGGGAGGGGATGAAACAATCAGGAAATAAGGGATGCTACCTGAATATTTGAAGCGATAAGGTGAAAATATGTTTTGCGTGATAGGCATTACTTTGATTGATTACACATTTGAGGCACCAACATGGTCTACCTAAACAGAAGTTTTGTTTTAGAAAAATGAAGTTAATTATCCAATAAGCGCTGATTTTTGCAAAACCTTTCTTTTGCGAGTTAATTATCTTCTTTATTAACTCCATTATTATCGCATGCCATGCATACCATGCCACACAAATTACCTTTTAATTCCAGGAAGCAATTTCTAAATATAATGTAATAAAAATGGACATTTATTTTATTATTATCATGTCTGTATTTTTATTTTGAAAAACTGTCTTCTTGGAAAACGAAAACTTCTTCAGTAACTTCTCAGAAAAAAGTCAGCACATATATTATCATCAACGAGCCTTTTAAGATCAACTCTGGGCTATTTTAGCAGATAATTATGGAACAAGCACCGATTTCCTTGCATAAATAATGTTTAGTTTTGCGCAAATTACAGGTTTTTAAGACAAGTCTTAAGTCTAAAACAAGCCCAAAAAAACGATACCGCTATTACTTGTAAAATATTTCCAGGCGATTATTGGGATAATACTTCAGTAATCGGCCACGACCGAGCTCCCTCTCCAATCACACTTCATTTCTTCAAACTGTTCTAAATTTGTAATATAAATTTTGTGTATAAATTAGGGTTAAACGGAGTGACCATACCTCTCCCCCCCCCCCACATTATTGTACGGTACTAAATAAAATAGAAAAGAAAAGCAATTATTTAAAAGGTAAAGTAATATACTGTATTTTTCATCTTACTGAAGAAGTCAACGTTTTTAAGGATGACAATTTTCCCAAATATGAATTTTGGTATGGTACTAGCCTACTATGTAAAGTTGTTTTCAAACTTTTGGGCTTTAAGTAACCTTTGTATAGATAAAAACTATCGTACTACAGTGTATAACAATTGGTATACGGTAATATACAGGCATACATGCATATACACGAATTGTTTTTCTGCAACATTTCTACGGCAATTAATTTAATAAATATATGAACAAATTTAACAGAAACAATGAGATGAGTTTACGTGGCTAGTACACGCACATGTCAGTTCAGTAAACTGTGCAGTGAATTTCAAATCTGCACTGTGGTTTTATGATTTCCCATAGAATCTTAAAACTAAAAGCTGACCATGGCAACACTCCCACTCGCGACTTTGACGAATATTCTACAGGCGGTTCTGAGGTTATCCTAAATCTGTCTAGCTTTCGCCTATAAAAACAGATGATTAAAAAGCCCGCGCACGAATTTTTTATGAATCTGAATGGGTTAACAGCTAAAATAGTGTGCCCGTATAGATACGTCTCTTTAATGATGTTTTGGAAAAATCATGAGCACTGCATTTTTTGAATTTCGCAGAGTAAAATTTCGGGTAAACAGCTATAATAGTGTGCCCTTATAGATTCGTCTCTTTAATGATGTTTTGGAAAAATCATGAGCACTGCATTTTTCGAATTTCACAGAGCAATTGCCCTTCGTGAGGTCATTGGACGCGCTTTTTTGCAGAGCACGACACGCGAAAACCCATGGCGCTACACGAAGTTGATGATGAGGTACAAGCATGCTTGTTCTATAATTTTCGAGATTTTACGTCATGTGTTATTAAGTAGTCACTTTGTTGATGTTACCTTATCGTATAAAGAGGTGTCAAACCAACAGAGAGGACCCTTTATTAGAGACATTTGGATTTAGTTATGTTGGCAAAGTCTTAAACCGCTGAGGCTTCTCTGCAGAGATGAAAGCGAAATGGACTTCTGTGGTCAAGCCAAGCAGTTTACAAGTACCAATTGAACGAAAAAAATGCAAGGAACATGAGAGCCACGCAGGGCAATCCGAGCTGAAGGTAGCACTTTCACTCGTTAACATCGATAATAACTCAACCAGCCAGACTGCAACCACGTGACACGCAAATGGTTGGTTTAACAAGATAAATTTGGGCTTCGTATGAAAAAGTGTTTCGCGGAATCATCACCAAGCGTCCGTGATGTCAAACCGCGGAGAAATAAACTATTCTTTTCCAAAGAAAACAGCTCAGTTTTTGCTTTTCCCAAAAGATGGCAAAAAATGCGTTCCAAATGAAAACAGTTACCGCAAACTCTCCCTTTAAAAGTTTCATTTTCTAAGCGGACCATCAACCATAAAAACGAATAAAATACAACTCTGAACGATGTGTGGGTCACTCTTGTCGAAAACAATATTTCACCTCACACATGATCCATATCAGTACTGTACATTATTAAAAAAGACTTCTCTGCTTTTAAAGCAAATGAGAACTTTTCTCGTATTTAATGCATTATCTTCAATTGTTTTTGACTGAATTTAGAGGCTGTAAGCAAGATGCAAAGCTTTGTTATTCAATGCGCCAATAAACAACATGTCGGTGGTCCAGGGTTCCAAGAGATTGCAGAGAACTTCGGAAACCTGAGATACCTGGTCAAGTCAGGTGATATTTTAACCTGAGAAACATGGGGAAGTCAGGACGGTTTCACTGCCATGCTGTGAAGCTGCGTAGCAGTGCCCCCTTAACTGTACAGAAATTTGGCTAGAAATTCACAGAAATGTTTCTCAGAGAAAATTTTACCGTACTAAGATTAACATTGTTCTCCTCAACCACTTTCACATCGGAACGGTAAATCACGGTAAAGCTCGGTCACACTGTTGAATTCTTTGATAGTTACTTTTTTACTCACTGCCATTATCACTTTTACAATATTTCCACTCCTATCAAATTTAATGATAATTCCATATTTTTCCCCCCGTATTTCCATAAACAGCAATCTAAGCCGCCGGTACATTCAAGCAGTTTGCAGCTACTGTACTTCAAGCCCTATCGGTGCTAACAGCGAAATAATGGCAGCGCATTACGTCCCGAAAATAGGCTCGGTATGTGTAACGGCGGCCGTAAAGCAGCTTGCGTCGCAATTTTAAGCTATTTGCTTTCCTTTTGAAGTCGCCATAGCAGCGGCTTTTCTCGCTTGTTTTCCCCGCAGTTGGAAAATTACAAAACCGGCGGAGAATGGGGGGAATTAAGCTCCCGACTCCCAGGGATTAGCCAATGAGGGACGCTGGCTCAGGGGCGGAACACGGAATCGCCTAATAAAAGATGGGACAGGTTGTTAACGCAGCAATTTCCGGTTTCGTTTTAATCACAATCGGTGAATTTCCGACTGCATGGAGAATCCCATTTTTGCTATTATGTAGACATTTTTAAATCACAAAGCGCTTCCGAGCCAAACCAGAAGTGAAATCACTTCCCTTCAAAGTTCAAAAAAATGGAAAATAATAGCGACCTAGAGCGTTTTTTGGGCGCGAAGCCCTCCAAAAACAGCGCCGTTGAAAGTCAACGCGTGTAAACAATGACGAGAGCGAACAACGCTGAGCCCTGCAATCGCAATTGCTGCGAATAAACAGGACGCCACCAGCCTTGATAACAGATAAACAGGAAATTGACTAACGTTAATATTTGCGCTTATTTGCAGTGGCCTCTTCGTTACCCCGGCAGCGAGTGAGGCGCACTTAACATCGACGTGATTCAGAAAATAGGCAATGCACAGATCATTCATAAATGGATGCACATATTTTTGCTTCAAAAACCCATTGTATTTGCTGAGGGTGGGTTGCACCAACAAACGTTAAGCAATACCCAAGGTAAACCTCAGGTCAACTGAAGAAAAGCATTGCGCCACAGCATAGCAGTTAACAGTGGGTTAACATTAACCAAGCTAATAGGCAGGGTGAAACTAAGGTTTGTAAAATAATTGAATTTTTTTTTTCCAGAACTCCTAGCTGCAGCTGGTTATCTCCATGTTTATTATAGCTTTTGTTAAAAATCCTTATAGTAAAATGGCACAACAAAAACCTATTAACCGAGGGGGCTAACACATCTCTTAAAAATCGTGCACACCTGACTTCAAAGATTTCAAAGACTTCAGTGGGACTTCAATGACTTCTCATCGTTTTCAATGGGATTTCGATGATTTCAGCATGACTTCAAAGACTTCAGGCTAACATTTAATTCAATGATTTCAAACATTCAATACTATTGCAATTAGCAAGAGGTTGACCAATTAGAACGCTACAAGACAAAGGGGACAAACAGTCGTTTTTAATAGACGTCCATCATCGACGGACATTAAAGTGCAGCCAATTTGTTAACTTGTAATCTAGCCAATCTTTCTGACAAAAGGGTTCACATACATACATGTTTACAGTATGACGATTCTGGCCCAAACCAAGAGATTTATCGCAATATTGTAGTGGCTGAATGGGATATTTTTTGGCCACAACTCGGAAATCCTATTCACCGAATCATTTCAAATTACCCGAGGGGTAAGATAAGGAAATGAAAAATCAATCCACAAGAATATCAGCCATAAATTATTCGTGCCAATAAAAACCACACATTTGATAGGCTATTGCTATAAAGCTTATCACGTGGTTTGGGGAGAGTACATGTAATTTATGCCACCACGCATGTTTGAAAGGCATTCAAGCAGTTTGGCGTTTATATTGTCGGAAATAATGGATGTAGAAGATCGCACATGTAGAAACATGTACAAGATCGAAAGGCGCCATGGTAACTGCTGCACGTGTGAGTCTCAAGCAATACTGTTCTTTTTAATCAATGCGTACCAAAGATATTTTAGGACATTTTCAATCTATGCATATTTTACATTAACTTACATTTAATATTCGTGTGGAACCCCACTGATTTCACCTATTTCAGTGGGACTTTTAAGACTTCAACCCCAGGTGTTACCCCCGGGGAGCGTTCATAAATGACGTCACTTTTTTGGGGAGAGGGGGGCATGACAAATATGACAGGGGGGAGGTGGGGTCAACCTAAAAGTGACATCACTTTTTTTTCCACGAATAATTGGAAAGTGAAATGGAAAATTCACCACAAATTGAAAAAGAGCCAAACAGAAAAGGCATAATGTACAAAAGACCGGTCGAAAAGTGATATGGCAGTGGGGTGAAGGGTACCATACGACCATGACACTAGCATGACAAGGGGGGGGGGGGGGATAAGGGCCAAACAGTTTTTTTTGCATGACGTCATTTATCAACGCTCCCCCTTCGGCTCGAAAGGTTTAAAGCACACATGGATTGATGGATGGACCTGCTTCACCGTAGAATGCCGAAAACAAACATCCAGCCAATCGCAATGTCCTTGGCGTGGAGCTCTGTCTGAACAATCCGCGCATGGATCGCACTCGAGCCCAGCCGTGGGCAAGAACAATTCCAGCGCAGAAATCAAACCACTTCTCGCCTTATTGAATTATGCTCGCCCGTGTTAATTATCCTGCTCGCGATATGAAGAGGCAACAGCTGGGCGCGTCCGTCCGCTGGCAAACACCAATTGATTACATTATCGAACGAACGGCTACGACACCGGACGAAAAGCGCGCTG
This sequence comes from Rossiulus vilnensis, assembly GCA_034700785.1. Classification (NCBI taxonomy): domain Eukaryota; kingdom Metazoa; phylum Arthropoda; class Diplopoda; order Julida; family Julidae; genus Rossiulus; species Rossiulus vilnensis. Next base: position 6,830 of record JAQIXS010003951.1, on the reverse strand, counting down.
CCGGATGCAGTTGCCACGGCAACGGCACCGAGTGGGCCAATGGGCCAGCATCCCGTTGCCATGGCGACCACGGAGGACACAGACTCGCTTGTCGAGGCGCCTATATTTAGATGGCGCTCGAATCCAGCGAGGGCCTACGTGCACGAAGGCTCCTCCGCACTATGGGGTTGCTTTAAAATTGCTAGGTTTAGGCTACGGCTATGTTTCGGCTCGTTTAGCGCTACATGTTGGCTGTCAGTGCTATGCATCAAATTAAAAACCGATTTTCGCTACATGTATGCTATGCCGTCAGATCATGGCGACGTCCTGGTTTCTCAGGAAAATAATGAAAATATCGTTGCTACTGATAAGGACGAGAATTTAAATAACTTATAGGACTAACTCAGCTGCAGCAAGGCTCCGCACAAATACATGTATGTAGTTAAAATCAATCGATTAGTAATGGAATCAAGTCAAACTTTGCTGATAGCGAAGGTCGATTGGGGATGCAGACGACTCATGATGGCAGCACCATGTATTCCGTGGCCAGTCGTAGCCACCGTGATTATAGCAGCTTTTCTTAAAAACTTAAATGGCTATGTAGCGACCTAGCCATCTTGAATTTAAAAACGATTTGGCTATGTCCGCTACGTAGCGATCGAATTTAAAAACAGTCCCTCAAAAACAGTTTATCATTCTTCATATGATATTTCCATTTGGTTTTCAGCGTGTGATCATATCCAATACAGACACGTTGCAATTTCAAAAGACCCGCCAAAGACCAAACAAGTCAGGGTAACCAGGCCGATAAGACAACGTCTGGCATAAACGTTATGCTGTGTTTTTATTAAGGATGAGTTAAACGCATGACCATCATGCAAATCATTCAAATACTTATTACCAATGTAGAATTGGTCGTCCACTAGGGTTTCAGCTTTGGTTTATAATTTCAACATGCCCCGTTTATTTATACAAAAAAATAGAAAAAGTTTGAAAACGGAGCTTCCCTGCATTGCAGCCTCCTTCGAATTTTTTCGGCCGATTTTTCAAATTTCTTATTTATTTATTTTTTATAAATAAATGGAGCACTTTTAAATTATAAATCAAACATGAAACCCTAGTGGACCAGCAATTCTACACAGGGAAAAATAAATTGAGCAATTAAAATAAGTATTTGAAGCAAAAAATGTGCGACTAATATTTTTGCATGGTTGTGAGTTGGAGGGGTTTAAAGGAATACAATGCAAATAGTTTCCTAAAAATGACAGAGGCACCCCACTATCCTCGATGTAAACAAATAACGAAGAGGTAAAACTTAACAAAGTAGAGTTAACAATTGGCCATTTTATTATCAATTTAACGACATATTTAAAACAAAAACAACCAAAGTAAGTTATTGCTCAGTCATTTTTATCTACGATAACGACTGACTTGTTGAAGCTGATTTCCACCACGCAATCATAAAATTCACATTTTTACTGCAAATACCGTATTTACTCGAATATAAGACGCAATTTTTATACAAAAAAATATACGATTGAAGTTGGAGTGCGTTCTTAAAATCACGTACAAATCGTTAGATTCAAGTTTGAATATTTTTTCTAAAATGTCACGCTTCGCGTAAATACGGCACTTATTATAATTGCAAATTGATTTGCACCAGTGCGGAATTGCTCGTCCACTAGGTTCTGAGATATTTTTTTTTTAATTGAGAATGCCCTGTTTATTAAATAAAATAAATTTAAAAATACATTAATTTGATAAAAGTCTTTCCTGCAATACAACCTTGCGTTGCGGTTTTTGTTTACATTTATTTCATTTTTAATAAATAGACGGGGCATTTTGAAAGTATAAAACATACCGGAGGCCCTAGAAGACGTCCAATTTTTCTTAGAGAAATTTTTTTTAGCAATTATAATAAGTATTTGAAGAAAACATGTGCAATTTTGTTTTCATGATGGGCATCCTTTTTCCTCAGCCTTAACAATGATGTAAACAAACGAAATCATTTTTAATACTTGTATCATTAGTTAAATATACATGTATGTCATTTTAAAGTCAAAGATCGAATGATTTGAAACTGTCATTGATATTAAAATACGGTAGAAGAAGTATTTTAGGTACATAATTACTAAATAACAGGTGTACGTTGGTTTTTGCTGCCTTTTTGTCTACATTAATTAACTTCACTTCCTGTGATGGGGAGAATTGGGCTGGGGGTTGTCCAATTCGGATGAAAGGACCACACAAAGATTTGGAAACTACGTTGTTCTAGGCAAGAATGTTTTATATGGATTTTTAACAAAGTACGTGACGTCACTCATGACTATGTCAACTCAAGGGCATAGCACAACACATCCAGGGAATCGACTTGAGTGACATCATGCACTGCTGTCGATATTCCCTACAGGAATATGCTGCATATAGTGAGAATATATAGGAATCGATAATTATTTGTTATCGATGACTAGTGCTTTTTGGCAAATGTTATCACAGCAGGAATAAAATATCACGTACAAATTGTAAATACATGTACTTCAATATAGACGTGACATTAAATGTGATTATTTTACCCTTATGATCCGCGCCATTTTATTTAAAGTTTTTCATTGCGCAATAACGTATTTACACGCTATCCTAATTGAATTTTTTTTGTGTGGTTGTGCGTGTGATAAACGAAATGAAGAATACACAGTACTTATTTTTTGCTCCGTTAGTACTTGCACACGGAAATTTTAATGTATGTAGAGGAAAATGAAACTAATGAACTGCAGTAATTATTTTTCTGGGTCTTCGGGTAGCTCGAAAAATGCTAATTGGCATGTTTTGCTTAGCAGCACTTATCTTTAAGGTAATCTTAAGTTTTCCGTGTGGATTAAATAAGTCCCTAACGTCGCTAAACAGAAATAAAGTCATGATAAGGAAAATGTCTCTGCAGCTCTGCAAACTCCGTAAACAAAGTCATCATTTTCTTATCTAATAAAAAATTAAAAAGTAAGCTCATAAGAATATCAGAATAACGCTTCCAGAATGTATCGTCTTTTCAAAACCATGCACAGCAATCAGTGCATAACATCCACAACCGACAAAAGTAGGGCAATGTAGCACCCCTGAAATACGAGCAGAACGATAAATGTATAATTTCCTAAAACAGGACTATCCTTCACCTTCAGCAATGTTTCAACACAATGTTCAAAATGTACTGATATGTGGTGACATCAGTAAAAAACGTTCAGTGATATCATTAAGCATACTGACATCTGTAGTCCAAAACAACACTGTCAACATATATAGTGATAGCTGATAGGCCTATCACCAAGCAAAGGTCTACTAATATCAGAAATACAAAAAACCATTGTCACTATAAAATTATCAGAGATTTAACAAAGCATACTGACGTCAGAACTCTTAAAAATCACTATTTAGTGATCTCAGAATAGAATCATACAGTGATATTCAGGGTGGGAAACAGAAAGTTTGATGGGATTTTCCCCAAAACGTGATTTTAGTAAAATATAAAAAAAACTATAGGGGTCGGACCGGTTGAAACATATCCTCGATAAACCCTGCTTCCCCGGAAAAGGGTCGAAAGGCAATTTTTGCATCTCGCACAATTTTAGAGGCCAAAAATGGATACAATTTCCCCCATTTGCGTTCTTTCGTCCAACCGTTGGGGGTCTGGATTGGGTAACGTTACCACGCCGCTTGCAGGGCGACAGTTTTTTTCCTAAACAAAGATAAAAAACACACGGCCAAGAGTTGCGATATCAGATTTTAAAAATAAACTTTGGGGATTCTGTGGCGGCACGCAAGGGTGCGTCCCAGCGGATGAGAGCCCGATGAATCAACGTGAAGCTCGAGGACCTGGGGATGCATTATTCAGAAGGCAGGAGGGCAATTTCGGCGCCGAAACAGGAGGATTCCGTTTTCCCCGAGACACACGAACGACGTGAAAAACGCCCCTTGTTATGGCCATCCTAATGTCAAGGTACATTTCACCCGGCGAGTACGTTGCTCCGTTCACGTGAACCCCCTCCCCCAAAAAAAATCGAAATGATAAATTCGGTCAAGTGTATGCACATGCAAGCCGGGCACTTAATCTGCATTCACACGTGATTTTTTTACATTAATTTTTGAATATACAACATTTCATTTCGAAGCAGTCTACTTTCCATGCCTTCATTATTTTTGTGTTGAAATGCAATAGCCTTAAGGGCTTATAAAACAAGCCAGAGAAAGACATCGGTGATCGCCCAAAGTTCGGACTTGAGCTGAACTGAAGTCATGTTCGTTGCATGGACAATGAATCCGGAAAACGCCTCATTTTCTTTGGAAATAAAGCATCTCTTAAACGGTTTCGCATCGGATCATCTCGATTTTTTTATGGGGGCTGTTTTACAATGATTTTTTTATCGACTTCCGGAACATGCCTTGATCTGCGATGAAATTGAGAAGTGGAACCCTGTTAACCTTAACCATGTACAGTGTACGTTATTTTATACACTTTCTTCGCAAAACGTTATCCCTAATGCACTAAAGCTAAACAAATTGTGGCAGCAGCAACAACATTACGAAAAGCTCGTTTCAGTCGATTTCAAAACGCCCAAAGCAACAGCACACTTCGGTGCATAGATGGTGCTTGTGTTTTAAAAGGGCATTTTTTCCATTACCAAAGCTTGGCGAAATATGTTTTACACATTAACAGACGTTTGGTGGTATTCCATAATTGTACAAAATATGACATCAAATGCTATATATTCCCATATTTCATTCATGCTGCAAGGGTCGCGAATTTATTGAATGTTTTTTTCCAAGTTATAAAAAATTAGTTAAAAAGGATAAGAAACTTATAGGAAACTGGATAATCATCTGCGAAGGGTAAATATTGCGATACAAATTTTATTGAAAGTGTTCCTAAAAAGAAAAATAACAAATACCATGTTGGACTTTCCACTGATTGAATCAAACTTTCACCAATTAAGAAAACGTCATAGGCAAGGTTCTTTAAAGCGCTAGATTACAAATGATATATTTGCATCTATTTTCCAGGAAAAAATCAATTAAAATACATGCATTGATATTTCCGCATCTGATGAATTATTCCTCAAAATATCCAGCGGACTTGATTCTGAGAGTAAAGGTCGTGATTCTACTCTCTGCTCAATGCCACGAGAGCAACCAAAAAAACACCACTTAAGTCGACAGACCATCTGAGATAAAAAAGTGAGATTGTTTCTTAAAGGTTACTATCGTTCTCAGATCATCAGATGGACACGTAGCTTTATAAGTTCACTGGAACAAAACCATTCACTTCGACTCAGTGGCGCACCCAGGACCTACTTTGGGGAAGCACCCCGGTGCCCCACTTCGGTGCGCCACTGGTTCCAACTTCGACTCTCAAATGAGCAGCCTTATAATACCCTGAGCACACCAGACGCGGAACTAGTTTGGAAACGTAGAAAGGTTGTGACAAAAAATAGGGGTGGAACACCTCATCCACGTTATGCGCCGTACATCATGGGAGATGTCGTATTTATACTGGGTGTCCACTGCACTGCAAATTTTCCTCATGATTTCACTAAATGTTTGAAATAGATTTGGGAGTGAAGTTAAATTGTAATGTTGCTTTTTGTTCCAGCGAGAGTTCCAAACGAGTTTCGCAAGTCCTGACACATGGCAGCTCTGAAAATCACAACTCGCTTGCGTTCCGAAACGAGATCTTGTCTGCCCGGAGTATTATACCCCGTGAACACCGAGCTTTCAGAATTTTGAGGTCTGAACTGTGTCCGGATAAATGGAGCTCGATTACACCTCGGGACAATCCCGTCTTCTGGCAACTCGTTTCGGTAGTGAAACTCGTTTTCGATGACGTCACGCAGTGTTGCCACCGATTATTTCCCCTTTATTTCCGCAGCATGGAAGCCCACAGTCAGTGTTTGACACCCTGTACAACCACGCAATTCCCCACAATGCACCGCACTTCCCGTGAACGCTGTCTAAACACCCCTCGTTTTGGGACGCAGTTCGTATTCTCGTTTCACAACCATTCTCCGTTTCGGATCTCGTTTCAAACTCGGTGTGAACGAAATATATCAGTAAATGAAACAAAAGGAGCATAAAAGGGCGCGAGATTTATCGCTCCCCCTACCTCTCAAATTTAGCTCCGCCAATGAACCCACGGCTAATAAAAAGCGATCGCGTGGGACCGATGCGCACGAATCACGGACCGTAAAACACGTCGGCCGGCCGGCACGATCGAGCTGCGCAGCCGGCCTCGCTCCCAAATGACGGAGGCGTCGCGTCTGCCATATAGCATTTTATTTTTTTATTTTTTTAAAGATGACCTTATTTAGGCCCGGTCTCGCGACGTTCGCAACGCGCATTTATCGATCCCGCGCCATCAAAAGTTCAGGATCGGCGTGATCAGGCGGCGAGAAATCGGCCTCGTTTCTTACGTTTTTCTCCGCATCAGCGAAAGGCCGCCCTCAGCTTTCACAGCCGTGCGTCGTGATACCCGCAGTTTGGGAAACGACATCGACACCCGCTGCAAGCCCAGCGCTGATTAAGCTGCCGAGAACAATTTCACCCAACGATGCAAATCGGTCTCCAGTTGTTTTTTTTTGGTCGTGCACGCTTCACAAAAAAAAACACCGTTACTGTAACTTGCACAAATTTCACAGCCAGGTTGCAGACCCAGCTTGTTCTGACAAATGGCGCACAAGACTAGTGCTGTGCTTTTCAAATATTCGAATATTCGCTTATTCGAAACCCAACATAAATTTTGAGTTCGAATATTCGAACATTCAAAAATTTTGAAATTTTTATATTCGAATAGTATTCGAAAAATTTTG
>JAQIXS010003950.1:0-16527 GCA_034700785.1 Rossiulus vilnensis | reverse complement strand
GCACCCCTGGGTTTTAAATTTGTGCAAAGTCTAATCCTGAGGATTAGCAAACAATACTAACACCAATGCTGTGCAAGAATGCCTGCTAAAATGGGGCGGTCATGAGCAATACATAATTATAGTAATTTTTACAGATTGCTTTATCTGTATCTAAAAGCGTCTGAATTGGAATTAGCTTTGCCTTCCGCATTCCAATAATAAAACCAAAAACTTTGGCACGCTCCCAAATTGTCGGTATCGATTTTCCTCCTCTTGCTTTTCTTTCTTCCTATCAATAGAACCATTTACAAAATCAGAAAACAAATACATGTATCTTAGCGAATTGTGCTATTGCAAGCGATATTAGCTAACGCATTCCAAATTCAAAATATTGTAGCTATGGCATTTTTTCGAAAAACTGAATGGGCTCACTATACATTCGAAAATAATTTGAAGGCAATAATGAATTTGGTATTGAAACTTGTCCATTATTCCGGGGAAAAAAACGAGAATTGAATGAAAGAGGAAGCAACATTTTAAAAAAATTACCAGACGCTCTGAACGAGTCTTTAACATTATCATATTTCATCGTGGAATTGCTTCCGTTGTCGTCAGTGAGCTAGTTTAAAAATAACTGTAACACGAGCTCAGCCAACATCGCCATGTAGGAACACAGCTCTAATGATAGACATTCAATATGCACTTCAAGTATTGCGATTAATGAGGACACCGAAAAAAAATAGTTTCAGACTCATAATGGAAGGCGATTGTGATAGTGATGAAAATATTATCTGATAACTGAGTTTATGACGGCGTAGAAAAAAACGTCGGTTTTGCAACCTTAAAGTAGATAGGAAGCAAAATGAAAAGGATGGACGCATTTGGAGCTCTGAATTGTATTTCCAACCAGAAATTCCATAACATTCCACACTAAACCAGTATCAACAAGAACCTTTAAAAATAAACGCCTTTAAATCTGAATAAAAAAAGCATATAGTAGCCAGGTGGAATTTTGCCAAATGAACTACAATGTAGGTGGGATTGTAAAACACCATATTTATATGCTAAATGTATTTTTGTTCAACTTAAAGAGAACCCAATAAAAAAAAACTCCTGTAAAAATAAGGTTTATACATGTATATATTTCATACGGTATCATTTACTCTGACATTTCTTATGATCGGAAACATCTTAAGCACAAATGTCGAAAATGTACAGTCTATACAGGATCGAAATAGGAAGTGCGTTATTTTTGTTCTGTATTAATAGATTGATTGTTTGTTACATAATTTCTATTTAAACCCCCAAGAATTCCAGTTGAATGGTTTTGAAGACGGTGGAGTTGGATTTATTGTACTGATATAAAATGCATTTTTGCCATGAATACGAAACTGAGATGCATATAAATGTATTTAAGACCGACCTAAAAAATGCCCAAAAAATTTTAATTGCTAAATTTATTTTTCAGCATTGGTCACTAGGGACCTGAGCTATTTTTTATACTTTTAACATGTCCCGTTTATTTATAAAAAAATGAAATAAACTTGAATTAACCGATATGCAACCTGAGGTTTCATTACGAGGAAATTTTTTAAGGTTTATTTCATTTTTATAATAATCGGAACATTTTTAAATTATAAAACATAACTCATACCCTAGTGGATAACGAATTCTATACGTGGAAAAATAAATTTAGCAATTATAATAAGTATTTGAAGCAAAAATATGCAAGTTTTTTGCATGGGGGTACGCATGGGCGTCTTAGTATAAACGGTCTGGTTTTGTATTCCGTTTTAGCGATCACGCTCATAATCCTATACTGATTTATAATCAGTTCCTCAATGCTAATGTCCTCACGTTTCTCCCCCCACCAGGTATGGTTGATTGTTTCGTTCGCATTCCCAAAGAACAGGGATTCCTGAGCTACTGGCGCGGAAACTTGGCCAACGTGATCCGGTACTTCCCCACGCAGGCGCTGAACTTCGCCTTCAAGGACAAGTACAAGCAGGTGTTCCTGGGCGGCGTGGACAAGAGGACGCAGTTCTGGCGCTACTTCATGGGCAACCTGGCGTCCGGCGGCGCTGCCGGAGCCACCTCTTTGTGCTTCGTGTACCCCTTGGACTTCGCCAGGACGAGGCTTGCCGCTGACATCGGCAAGGGAGCGGCACAGCGAGAGTTCTCTGGTCTGGGTAACTGCCTGGCGAAGATCTTCCGAAGCGACGGCCTCACGGGCCTGTACCGCGGCTTCGGAGTCTCGGTCCAGGGCATCATCATCTACAGGGCGGCCTACTTCGGCTGCTTTGACACGGCCAAGGGCATGCTGCCAGACCCGAAGAACACACCTCTGGTCGTCTCCTGGATGATCGCCCAGACGGTGACCACCTTCGCCGGCATCATGTCCTACCCATTCGACACCGTCAGGAGGCGCATGATGATGCAGAGCGGGCGCAAGGCGGCGGAAGTCACCTACAAGAGCACGATCGACTGCTGGGGGAAGATCTACAGGAGCGAAGGAGGCAAGGCCTTCTTCAAGGGCGCCTTCTCCAACGTCCTGCGCGGCACCGGTGGCGCCTTCGTCTTGGTGCTCTACGACGAAATCAAGGTCCTCATCTTCGGGTGAACATCGTCCCTCTCCAGTCCCACTTCTAGTCCTGACGTACGTAGATCCACGAGGACTCCTTCTGCAATACATCGTCTTCAGCCGTAGAGAAACACGAGAACTGGCACCGCACGCCGATGGGGGCTGCGTCGCGATCACCTGTGGCAGCGTAAAGTCATCGCGTCCACCGCATGGCAACAATAATTCGATAGCTCTCGGTCTAGCCGAGGATTTTGTCGTCGACGACATGAAAGAACGTGAAGAAATCATTAAAAAATAAATAAAAAAATGGCAAAAGTACACATTCGTTCTCATTTCACAGGTTTCCGAAAGCTGCCGCGCGGTATCGGTTCTTACAAATTGCTTTAATAACCTAACTTTCGGTAGACCTTTTTTCAAAACTTTTATTACGGGATCGTATATGCCATGGATGGCGAAGTTTGAAATCATCTTCAGGCGCGATTTTGTTGTTACGTACACACGTGTATACTGAACGCACGCTTTTTTAATTCACTCTGCTGGCATGTGGAAAAAAATTGCAGTTGATTTTGTAAAGGTTTTAATAACCCGCTTGTATGTAGTATCAAATTCAATTAAAGAGATGTTGTATTAGTTAAATCTGGCAAATTATAACTTAGTGGAACAACTGGAATTCTTATTATTAACCTAATTACTAATGTTTCAGCATGACATTTTCGAAACGTTTCAAAATTTTTCCAAGATTTCCAAACCGACTAACACATCTAATGGCAATTTTATTCCTGCAGCCCAACATCAACCAAGTCTTTTAGAATTATCTTTTTTGATTCAACGGTTAGGGATTTAGCAGAAAAACAACTACATCATGCGAGACTTTGTGCTATTCTCAGACAGACGACAGTTGAATTTTCTGACGAATTCAACAGTGAATAACCTTTTAAAACGGAGAAAGTTTACTATCTAGATACAAGCAAGCAGATTAATTTAAATACAAAACGGAAAGAAGTACGTGTAGTACAGGGTCTCTTCTTTGGCATAGAATCAAGGTTATTCAAGGTGTGGCGTGTGTAGCTCAACCAATCTATTTTGGTTCCTGCCACACTTCGTGCAACGCTGTCGTGAGGGTTGGGGAAGTGCTCACGAAAGATGAGCAATGCCCGATTTAGTAACCAGGAGGCCTCCATTTCTGTGCTATATTTGGAATCCGCGTGACTTCTGATTTCGTAGAAGCTTTTTATCCATCCCTGACCCAATTCTAAGGCATGTTGTAATCCACGTGACGATGGATAAGAATATGTTAAGCAAACAGAAAGACCTTTGAATAACTTTTAAAAAATGTTAATGAAAAACCCGAGTACTCAGTTTCTATCAGAAGATGTATCAAGCAGTTCAGAAAGTCTTTTTCATAGGCAAGGAACTCAAAACCCCACATGATAATGATTTAATATGCAATTAATAAAAAAATCAAGAATGCATTTTGTGCCTTGAACTGTAGGATGGCTACTTTACCTTCAGATATTATAAACTCTCAACCTGACATTAACCTATAGATTGCTATGTCCCTTATAACAGGACATGGTAGGTCGGCCATTTAGGCATAGAAGAAAGCAACTATCTGGCAATAAGAAGATACATGTATTTTAAGAGCACATCTGGATGCTTGATCCTGGACACATGTGTAGGAAAGGACAAATTTATTTTTCAAACAAACCACCAGAATTATCAAGGCTTATAAAAAACTAAGAAAAATCAAATTAATGTCAATAATGTGAACCATCAAACATCAGATCTTCAGCAAGATGCCATATGTGTGAACTAAATTTGTGGTAAAAAGTTGAGAAATGGAATGGGCATTGGATGGAAATTCAAAATTGATACGCACATGTGAAATCATTTCCATTATTTCTTCCAATTCTTGTAAATATAAAGTTTAGTTTATAATAGAAGATAAGTTTGATGTACAACAAAAGTTATTTTTGTTATTATTTGGTTCCTAACTTTATCCTTGAGATCCACAATGTGTAGTTTTTGCTTCCTTCGGGCTTCCTTTAGCTTTGCCAACTCGGGCATTTTCCACCTGAGATGCCACCACAGTGGGTGAGGATGCCCGTTTGGTTCTATGTCCATCTGGTGCTGGTTGAAGGAGCAATGGAAGCACAACGAAAACTGCGTCACCACCCACGTTGATTAAACATTGTCCCTGTTAAAAAAAGAAATAAATCTGGTTCAAGATCACTAGGAAATATATGCAAACCTAAAACACTGATGTATCACCCAATAGCAATTACCTGATTTTTATGTGGATTATGCATCAAAACGCACTGATTCATAAAAAAGGACACGAGTGCATTGCCACCCAGTGCAGCGACATGAGCTCGCACAATGGCAAAAACTTCCGCGATGAAATTCTGGATGAAGCCACTGAGACCACCACTCTGAAAAATTAGACAAGCGTGGTTTATGTTAAATTTCAGGATTTGGTCTTAAATTAAAAAGGAGTGTTTATGAGGTAACATACTTCTCTTAACGCTGTGCACTCACGAATGAAAAAAAAGTTTAGATTGCCAAAGTATTTATCAATTTTGGCACCTGGAATGTATGATAAAGACGAAATGTCTATGCCATGATGATGACTTGATGTCTAGATGGAAAAAAAACACGTTTAAATTGCCAATACCATTAAAAGTGAACTTCAGTAACCAATATGTTCAATTTTTGGTTCAATTTTAAATTATATGCAAACTAAATTAGCCATAAACGTGTTCCTCAGGGAAAGAAGATATCAAAAGCAAAAAGCTTCCAAGAGAAAATCATGTAAAAATGTGTTATCTTACATGATATGTAAACGCAGGACTCTTCTTTAATTCACTGTTTTGAGATACCTCCACATTCACAATAACTGCAAATAGAAAACATTTCCGAATGAAAAAAGCATAACGTGAATATTATCTCCAGCCACTTTATAAGTGAATTAGAAATCCAGTCATTTCATCATGTAAATGATGTACCTCTAATTTTTATAGATGATATATGATAAAAAACATAGGCAGTCTTTCTGCTGGATAAGTTGATCATAAATATTTCTAAAGATTTCCGAGTCAAGCATTACAAGTACTTTCAAGACTCTTGAACTTTGATTTAAGCTAGTATTCTTACACGACGTCATTCGGAGTCAATAGGTTTTTGTTGCACCATTTTACTATAGGGATTTTTAACAAAAGGTACAGTAAACATGGCAATAACCTGTTGCAGCTCAGAATTCTGGGAAAATTGCGTTGTATTGCAAACCTTAGGTTAACCCTATCCATTAGATGGGTTAACTGCTAACCTGCAATGGTGCAATACTTTTACTTGGTCAACAAAAGGTTTACCTTGGGTTTGGATTAGCTTTTGTTAGTGCAACCGGCCCTTAATAAGTTTTAACTTGGTAAAACTACCCACCTTGCCCTGCAGTAGCTTGTTGGCCAATGGTTTCAGTTCCCTCATCCCCAACGCCTTGATCTTTGTTCATCTGCACGTGATCAGAATCTGAGTCTATACTTGCTACTGGCAGATAGAGATTCTAATTTTTCAGTCAATTCCATCAAGATGAATTTGAGAAAACTGAGTCATGTGAAGGCGACATTAAGCCAAAAGCCTTCACGTGAAACGCATACCTGAAGGCTTGGATGGCGTACTGGATGCTTGAGGTGCATTCTGAGGGTGATCTGGATCTCCTAGTCCAACAGTTGTCCCAAGGGCAATTATCTGAACTTCATCGTCATCTGACAGATCCACAAAAAATTGCAAGTGGGTCAGCGCACAAGGGACCATTCTCCGCAGCTTGAAGAAAAGACTCTGCAAAATATTTTAAGGGTGCTTATGGAGTATAATGCAACTTCACATTTAGCAGTCATCTGTAGTACAGTCAATTAATAGTACCTGAATGGTATTTTGACACATTTGTGAGAAGAGGCCAGTGTTTAAGCCTTGTGATGGTATTCTTGACCGCCACACACGGGTAAACATCTATAATAGATACCATTTTCATTGTAAAACATGAGTAAAATAACAATTTAATGAAGTAAAACACACCAAGTATTCAATTTAACTACCTGGAGATTGCACGCTAAGTTACTAATTCCAGGTACTTTCTCAGTGTTGAACACATCGATTCCATTAGGAACATCAGGGTCAATAAGTGAAGTTATTATGTCAAGATCCTCAGAATCGTCTATCTACAATTGCAACAAACACTAGTTGTTGATAAACTCGCCTATAAAAATAAGAAAAAGAACAACAACAACAACAAAGCAAAAAATACATGCCTCAAGTACGCATGTATCTTTGTTTCCAGTCGACAGATCTAATTCAGCAAGGCTATCTTCGATATCTGCCCCATCTTCAGTTCTTTCTTGTATTAGCTATTCAAAATTTATGGTTTAAAGTATCGTAAGTAAATCAAACTTGTCACGAGTAATCTGACAAGCATTCTAATTATTGCCCAGCGATTCACTTAAACAATGGCTTTCACATCAAAGCAACTTAGTAGAAACTGTACTTAGTGCATTTTAAGGATAAGTATTCCACATTAATAAATAACCTTTCAAAGAAATTCATTACATGTGTCTGCACGGAACATTAGCAAGATCGCTGTGCAGCAATGAATAGATGGCGAAGATTTAACCACCACACTGTCCATGGTATAATGGAAATATGCTCACCGGGTGATGAATACCATACATTTTACAGTTCTCAGAGACTACTTTATCCATCCAACGCTGCAATGACTCTGAGCTTTGACCATCAACTGTCTGCAAAATAAATGTCATATTACAATGTAAAACTGTCTCTGGCACCATTAATACAGATAGGAAGGGGGGCTTTAAGAACCAGTCTGGCATATTTGGTTCAATCCATAATTGTCGCAGGGGGCAGCCTCAGGTATTTCAGTTAGATAACCCTTAACTTTACATTATACAGGTAATTTTAGCTGCAAATTGCATTTTGGGAAACTCAGACCGAATTCCTTACTTTTCCAGATGAAACTTTTGGCGGTGTAGGCTGTGGCAAAGGGGCAAGATAAATTCCTGTTGAAGTCTGAAAACAGTAAAAAATAGTGACAGTTTAACCAAGCAATCCAAGTGTCAAGACTTGCGGTCTAGCATGTTCCCACTTACCGCAACTGCAATAATCATTTTTGCTCCAACAGTTACTTGCATTCGAAGTCCAAACGAAGCGTTCATACCCTTGGCCTGAATTTAAATCAGCCAGAAGGAATAATGAGTATTTTTTACTCTTGATTAAGCTTTTATGACATTAGCCAAGATTATGATACACAACCAACCTTAAGTTTAATTGAAAGTTGCCGATGAAGATCATATTCTAAAAATGGAAGACTCTAGAAGAAATTTGTACAATTTATTGAACAAATTGCTAAGTTACAATTTGTTAACTTAAATGGCAACGGATTACAGAACTAACAGATTTCTGAAAGAATGTCATGCTTATTATATCGATTTCATTCGCTAGAAGAAAAAACTACATACATCACTAATTTCCTTGGCCATTGCTTCTCCTCTAGTATCTTTTTTTGGCCTACACACTCTATGAATAGAATCAGAATTCCGAAAATTATTTGAGAAACTTACATAGACGACACCTGCACATAAAAAGAAATCATGTCATCATATCTTCACCTTGCCTGAACCAGGCATCCCTTGCCAACAGTTGGAACATTATGCGGGATCTCAATTGTAGTGAGTAGCACATCAGGCACACGGCATTTCTTGCAGACAGTACATCGTACCAGCTTGATAGGAAAGGGAACGCTTCCTTCTGTATATGGAATATGGCATATGCTACAGGGAATGGCCAGCTTGCAGTCTTCATTCCTCAAGGAGCAATAATAAATTCAGTTCAAATTAGGAACAATTTCAAGATAAACATCCTTTCACACACACAGTATTATTACATCCTTACACATGAGCAAAATGAGAAAATCAAGATATTTTATTCAAAAAAAATAGAAGAGAGAGAGAGGAGGGGGGAGGGGAAAAGGGAGAATTTGAAGACGCAGCCTACCCTTCAGAAACATGGCGCGATCTTGCTCCAATATCCGTAGCTGCTCCAGAATCCTTCTCCAATGATTGAGCACCAGGGACTTTTTCAGCTGCATCACAACGTTCTGCTCCAGTTCCTAACGCGTGAAAATTGGCAACTGCGCCAGTGCCCATGGCTGACAGCAGACAGACATCTTCACTATAATTATAATGGTTGTTAGACTCGACGAAGAAAAGCTGTATCGATTGTTGATCATGCAATTATAATTCACCAAATGCTTGTAGCTTCTGAGTAACCAATCACAACATTACAACCAAGTGCTCTAGCATGGGCCCTGATCTCCATCCGTAACTCAGTCCGCCAAGTGTCCCGTGTTTCTAGTTCATCAGGGTTGTTCATACGCCCGAGTAGTTTCACTGATCGAGCTGCAACTATTCCACCCAAATGTGTAATAAAGCCTGGGGGTAGCCGAGTCAATGTTAAGAAAGGATATTCCTAGAACCAAAAAGAAAATGCGTTTTTATGTCTAGCATTGAAGAAAGAAAAAAGATTAAATCAATGCTTAATTACCAGCATATCCAAACTGTCTTGAGTTAAAACATGCCTTCTTTGTTGGCGGTGACTACTGTTAACGTTGGTGTTGGTTCCAGTTCCAGATAAGGTACTGGCTGGATAGAGAATAAGTGAAAGTGATATTCGCAACAAGTTATCTTATCTGTTTAATTAAGTAACTCGTTTATAAGTACCTTTGGGTGCATTAAAGTTGGGATCAGATTCGTACGACTTATTAACATAACTAATTCCATACTTGGCAGGCGATTGTGAAAGCCTATTAACATTTGCTCCTGCAACTGGTGAAGTTGACAACTGGCTTTCATCTAAACCTGGAGACCTGCAAAACAGCATGCTTGGTGAGAATAATGTTGACCAGAAATGATGCGACTAAAACAAATCCATATGCAAAAAGATTAGTCCATCTAAATAAATTTGCTTAGTAGGCAAAAAAAAACTTGCTCTCTGGTAGTTTCTCTTATAGGTGAGGAGGCATGCTGAGATGGTTCTTGAATGAGGCGAACAATTGTCACAGACGTTCCGATTCCCCGAACCACTATTCCCGATTCGCCTTCCAAATCAAAACATTGCTGATATCTGCAGTTTTTTAACGTTCAAATTTTACCATATAATCAAAGCTTTTAAATAACGAGGGCTACACACCAATTTCTTACCCAACAACAGCATTGCCGCCCAATTCCAGGGTTTTTAAGCCAATTTTCCTTTGGACTTCACCTAAGTCATTGTTCATTTTTTCGACAAAGCAATTTAAATTAAACAATTGCAGTGCATAAAGCGACTACTTAATAGGGAAGCATTCTGGCTATCAGTTGTCAGACAAATTTCCACACTAAAATAAAGCACAATTTTCATGATATCAATTATGTACCTGATAATTTTGAAAACAGGGTTTGTCTTGCTTCATTAGAAGCCCGCGGGGTTCGTATTTTGTCGATCCATTGATATTCTGGATCATCGTTGACCACCAGCTCTTCAACAAAGCCATGGATCATCAGGACCCTGAACCCGTGAGGAATGTCTGCACCTACATTCAGTAAACATTTGAGAACGGTATAAATATATACACTTATTAATGAAATTTATATAATGATAGCATATCCAAATTTAACCACTGATTGGAACTGAAAATTCCAACGAATAAATTGATAAGCTCTTAAATTAACAAAACTGAATGCATAACATGTTTGATTTACCACAATAGAACTGAACACCACATGAAGATTCTCCGAAGCGGTTTAAATCATTGAATAGCTCTACCCTGACCATAACGTTGATTTCACCCCTGATTCCTGAAAAAACATAGCATGAAATAGATTCAAATTTATTTACAGCTTTCTCTTCTAATGCCTTGAAACTGACGATCTGAATTTAAAAAAAACACTTACCATGCATGGTGTCATATATTGGAATCCAGCCAGATAATACGGATGCTGAATCCCTACACAGCAGCAGGGGGTTTAAGTCAATATAAACTTTTCCAATAGCATCATTTGCACTGTAGGTATCATAATCCATCACTCTTAAATCAATAGAAAAACAATGAAGGCAAAGCTGGACAAGAGAAAATACAGTATATAAAAGAAAAAATCGCTACCTAATTTGCAGTGGCTCATCTTGAAGATCCTCATCTTCCATCTTAAACGACAAATCAGTAAAGTAAACAATTCACATAGACAAATAAATCTACTTTTAAGAACATACCTCAAACTTAAACCACTCTGAATTCCAGTGAGGATTCAAAGACTTTCGATACACATCTGTTTTAAAAGTAGTGTTGCCTAGCTTAACCTGTAATATGAGAAAAGATGGCAAAGCACCAAGATTTTATATGGCAGGGAGGAAAAATCCAAAAATAAAACAACAATTTTGATAACGTCAAAATGCTTGCCTCAACATATGCGTCAGATGTGTCACTTGCCCTGTCCATAACTGGAAGGTTTCGGCCAGCCAACACTTTCACTTTGACCTTTCCAGGCATACTACAATAAGAATAGAGAAAAGCTATTTGCCGGTAAACAATTTTAGTGACTAAGCTTTAGGCCTACCAATGTGTTTTGTTATCCTAATTGCAATTTATTAAACTGATATTGAAAACGTGTTTAGAGCTATGCAACTGATGGAAAGATGCTTGGTTTTACAGTCGTGTACTTGTAGGATGTTTGAAAAGTAATATATTTTCTATTCATTACTTATCATTAAAAGTTTACATTTTTCTCCATTTGAATTAAATGCAGGCCATATATTAGAGAGATTCTATTGATCTTGGTGTCAATAGAAAAGCCTTGTAGGATCTGGTGCATTGTGGCGAGAAATTTTAAATGCTTAATCATTTTTTATGGTAAACACGTGGCATAGCAACGCACGTGGAGATCACCAGTGCACAATAAACTATATTTTGAAATTTAATTTCGCATACCGATAACGGTATCTATTTTAGAAAAAAAAAACTGTTTTATGACATCAATAAAAAGACAAATGTACCTGCGTACAGTTCAACGTAACGATGTTAATCGTCGCATTTGTGGCATTCACGGCAAACTAGCTTTAGGCACTATACACCAACTCCACCTCCAAGAATAGGAGTATCTCTCAATGACCTTTCGGCAGAGCATTTTCGAAGAAGCTTGGATGAACTTTTCGTTTAAGAGTTAGATAACATTAGCATAAAATCAAAATATACCTACCTGAGCACCAAAACGCTATCAAAAACAGGTTACAAAAATAGTAAACTAGTTTTACTCAGTTTTGTGTGACATGCATACCGATGTGCTTCACATTCCTATTGGTCCGAAGCATGTTTTGTTCAGTTTCAAACATAATGTCACATAACACAGCATTTCTACTCGCCTAAATTCCGCGCCGTAAAATTAAAACTATATATTCAGCCTTGCGCCTAAAATTTAAACTGTTAATTAAACTTGAACGTCCACAACAGAAACAAAATAATGTTTGTCAAAACCTCGTGCAATTTCAACCTGGTCTTTGAGAAGTTCGAACTTCGAATAAAACAAAAAATATTGAAGGCGCTTTACCGAAGCGCCCTTATGTTTAAATGCGGATGCATATTTCATTTCACCCTGAACTGTACATAGTTAGGATTAAAACCAGTTTCAAGCGCCAAAATCAAAAAGGAAATTATCGCGAGCACGATTCCAATTAAAGCAACAACCTGAAATATCTTTTACCCAAAGAAACATTTTCATCGAGGAAAAATATCTTAGATTGTTATGAAAGTTTTAAAAGCAAAATCGTGTTATACTTACTGTATGATAATTATACATCATATTTTTTATCTATTGTTCTGTATTAAACAGTTAATACAGAATTAAACTGTATTAAACATTAAAAGTTCTTCTTTTTAAATATTATTGTAGCTACTTCATTGTGAATGAGAGTATATGAATCGCTTATCTTTGTGGAATAAATTTCGATAAAATGTAGCATTCAAAATTCTTTATAATATCCATTTAATCAAGGAATTGTTCTTTAATACAGACTTTTTATAGGTTTCCTAAATAGATGTATTTATTTATTATAAAAATTTGTTATTATTGCCGTCAGAGGCTGCTCACGGCATCACTAAATCACAGAATCTTATTTACTGCTACTATACAATGAAGACTGCAAACGATCTTTCAGGACATACTGTAAATTATCACAAAGTCCTGTTAGAACTATGTCACAAAAGTTAGCATTTCTTTTCTCGCTTCCTTCCTTTCTCAATTCCTATATAATGTTAATATATAATTATATATATAATATATTCAAAATTCAAAACGAAATAATTATATAATATATAAGTTTTAATTGACAAATTACAGCAACCTACTTTGAAAACTCCTTATTCTTGCATTGGTTTGGTTTTGCGATTAAGATTAGTCATGCTTATTTGCTGTGTATTTAAATACCAATCTACATACAAATTCAGCATATCACGAGTAACTCACACTCAGTTTTTTTCTTTAAACAGGAAATTAATAAAAACGTCTTTTTCAAACCTACATGTACAATTGCAGTTCTATTACCTTGAAATACAGATGTGAAGAAAAATGAAAGGTTAAGGTCCATACTTAGAAATCTAATAAAACAGTTGTAATAACGACAAAATTAATTGCCAATTTCTGTGATAGATTCAGAAATCTAATAAAAGAGTTGTAATAACGAAAAGATTAATTGCTAATTTCTGTGATAGATTCAGAAAACTATGCAAATTTAATTAATGTGATTGCTCTTTATTTATTCAGCTAATGGCACATTCCAAAAATATTTCATTTATAATGGTGACCTTGGGTAATACTTAATTTTTAATCCAAGAGGCATAAAATTGCATCTAAAAAGAAATACAAAACAACTACAGTACTAGATTCCATTTCTAGGTCTGCATTTGATGGAAATGGTTTTCAGACAGAAAATAACTCTTAATAAACGCACCAACGTTAACCAAGCATTTGTGGAACATTTATAACAATCCGTTTCATGTAACACCTAGTGATAAATGTATTTTACCTTATAAAACATAGATTTTCCCATAATACGAAGATTGGATACATTTATTTGCTGTAGTTGTAATAGCATTGGATTGGATACTCTAAGAGTACTTGACTGAAATTAATTACTACAACAGCAATTTAAGGAATGCCATTTTATCACAAACATTGTTATACAGAACATGAAAACCATTACATATACATTACATTCAAGTTTGGGTTATATCGACTGCATTATCACAAAAAACGACGTTTCATCAGAAATTTATTCTGGCACAATATTAGTGTAATCTTGGTAATCGTTTGTAGAAAATGACAAGATTTCTTTCGTGTGTAAAGTTCATTATGATGGCGTGATATGACATCATGGAGGAAGAGTTTAATCTAGACCTACTGCACTTTAAAATCGATAATTTTGCAAAACAAATGCATTCGATCTCAGAATTGCACGAGCAGACAAGCTCTTTAAGTATAAAAGCAGGGCACATCTGAAATCGGAAGAAAAAAAACGAAAAATTAAATTCCATTGGAATAAAAAGTGATGGTAACTGAAAAAGTGATTGTAATAACTACATGTACATGCATACGTAATGCATTTAGTAGTATATCATTGAACATTTAATACACAATTGACGATTATTTTCGTTAATAAATACAGTTTAAATGAGATATACAAAGTGGCTCCTAAGTAATAGATAAACTGCATTACCAGTGCGTTAAGGTGGTAACACTTTAAATATATCTACAATGAAAAGGTATTTCCCAATCAGAAAAAAAAATTACAAGAAATAACCCTGCATCCACCAAAAATTGACAATTTACCCTTGGTGCGCATTTAAAAGTTGAATACTCTGCCGATTTATTCGACAAACATATTATGAAACAAAACAAAAAATATTGAACAATATACCTTAATTATTTTTGAATCTATTATAACATTATTTTGCTAAAAGCACCATTTCACACAACTTTTCTTTTGTGGGGTGGCGTTTTTTCACCTTGGGCTCAAAAACGTAAATGAACCATTACTCAAAAATCAACAGGATCTTCCCTTTACGTTCTTTAAATATATCCATTAAGTTTTTAACTGCCAGAAATTTTACCTTAACATCCACAGAAGTACTTTACATTTCACTAAGATCAAGAAATTGCAGTTTCATAAATACTAGCGATATTTACCTTTAATTTACAAATTATGTAATCCTAGGAAAATCTGTGAATTAGCCATAGAAGTCCTAAAAATGGCCAAATCCAAGACCCGCTGGGCCTTTGCGCGCTGTTGCAATATTCCGATGTGCAGGCACACGTCTCCATGTAAGAGCCATCTTGATTATAAGCATGTTGACAGGACAGGGCATAGTAGGGGAGCTCTTTGGCACACCCTCTGAGAACCTTTAATTTTTCACCTGAAAAAGGGAACCACCCAAATGAACGTAATATCGGTAACTTATCTACCTGTCAGACTCAAGCGGTTCAAACCCACTTGACCAGTCATGTTTAGCGGCCACGGAAGCCGTATGCATTTTTTTCGCTTAAATCATGTTTCATGTTTGACAGACCACCCAAATCAAGGGCACTGCCAAAGGGTAAAACACTGTTATTCACCTACTATGACAAGCCAGCACATTTATTTTTTAATGAATACATGCAAACTGAAGTGTTATAATTACCATTCTCTGAATAAAAAGCTTGCTTGTAGCAGGCCAGGCAATTCACCATATATTTTCCCGTTTCTCTTCTCGCTAACGTGAAATTAGAATCACCGCAGGGTTCGTCATTTTTGGCCCAAAAACAAACGAAGCATCTGAATTTGTCATTTGATGTATTCGACCTCAAGAAAGTTGAATCTGAGAAAAAAAACAAAAACACCCGTATTAAAGACGTGAAGGATAAAATCACTTAGGAAGCGCGATTGTGATACACTTAGAAAAATATAAAATAAAAAAGCCTGCATGACAAACTCGCGTTAAATGATATTAATAATAATACAAAATGAAATAAAAAATCGATATCAATCAAAGCCAATCGATGATATATATGAACTTGACAGTTCATTAAAATCTAAAGTACAATAATACAATTTGTTCTCGTGCCTTATTTCTACAAAATGTTATAAATGTTTATTGTATAGTACATTCTCTCTACACGTTAACGTTATATTCATCATACGTCCTCTTAAAAAGTGAAAAATTATATCAACTGTAAAGTTTATTATTGAAAATCTGACGTCTGTAGTATATGCAGTGAGACGATGTGAGTATGTTCTGAGGTTAACGTTTTGGTGCCCCTACATACTAGCAAACCCGCACAAATTCCGTGCTATATTGGTTTGCCCAAATACTCTTCACAAGTAATGATGTCGACACCGCAGTCATAAAGCAATGCGATTATGCGCATCCCTCAAAATAATCATAAACACGAAAAAGCCTACGCTAAGATAGAAACTTGATCTTCCAACAAATTTACCATTTTTTATGCACTGACCTATAGATGCCCTATAATACGTATTATTTTCTATTCCCATTGCTTTACAAAAGCCGGAAACGGATAAACGTAGGTTATTTTGTGACTGGCAGGGTCGACGCCCTCATTCTTTGGAATGGCTAGACGGATTAAATTCGGCTATCCGAACCCTTTGGATCTACTTCAATTCACCACCGTATTTGCCAGGGACGCTTCATCAAGGACTTATGTGAATTTTAAATAGACCTCAGAAATGTGGCGACAACACTGTCAAGTGAGACGATTATTTTAGAGGTAAAATTGGTAAGCAGCCCCACTGGAAACACAGGGCTACTTTACAAGCAAATTTAAAATTTGCTTGAATAGTAGCCCTGAGTACTGAAATAACTGAAATAAGAAAAATTG
>JAQIXS010003949.1:0-16527 GCA_034700785.1 Rossiulus vilnensis | reverse complement strand
ATCACCTCTTCTAACCCTTTTTGTTTATTGATGGTCATTTCCCTACCCTTTAATATAGGTCACATGCTCATTATCATGAACAGGTAAATGTGCTTAAAAGGAGCGTGAAAAACCTAGCACAATTTTTTGTGTGTAGTTTTCACTGCACCACTTATTATGATGGATGAACACATTTCTAACGGAAAACATCAGTTGAAAGCTTGATACAAACAGGCGCCAAGTCAATACGCCTAAAATATATGTCCACATACACGTACAAACGTACGCCACAAGCTTATGGCTGACTCTACACATTTTGCTTCAAATTACCCACACATTTTTGCTTCAAATACTTATTATAATTGCTAAATTTATTTATTTTCATGTGGAATTGGTCGTCCACAACCCTTGATGGAATCAGTATATATGCAGTAGACATCTTTAAAATATACTGATATGTGGCGATATTAGTAAAAAAATTAGACTGGGGAACAAATTTAGCAATGGTAAATTTGATTCAGTATGATGTTGACTACTTTGGGACTAATAATCTAGGCTATATGATCGGTATAATTGTACTGATATCTACTGTACTGATTATACTGATGTTTCCACCAGGGAAGGGGCAATGATAGGCTACCTTATATAATACGAAATATGTCAGGTATTTATTTGATATCTGAATTATACACTAAACTTACAGTGTACATCAACATTACTTTTAAAATACAACTTGTATTATTATGCATATGGAATGTGGCCAATTTTGGTTTACGTTCCATACATATATAACATAATGGCAACAATATATGTCACATTTTTCCGTATAGGGTGATTTTTGGGTCCTCCCCTACCGCCTTTATACTCATTACCACGCATACAGCACGTTTGACGAGGCTGCGAAAAATTGCGGAACAACAACAACAATGGCGGCCGATTGGCTCTAACAATGGATTCGCCACAGGGGGCGCCAGACCCCCGAGGCTACAGTATCCCAATGGGAATGACACAGAGCGCAAACAACGGATCACAAAGGTCCCCCGTGATGGCAGCCAAAGAGGACACTAAATGAACACTCGTCCAGAGGTGAGAAGGCTAAGGAGACGCTTGCGCAGCATGAGAGACACGAAAATGGACAACGATTTGATGAAAGTCTCGGTGATGGGCGACCGATTGAGTCTGCAGATCTAGGGCGATAGCATCAAGTCGAGCAATTTGGTTGCGTTGATCATTGCCCTCTGTCCACCATTTGCCCAGACTAGATTTCCTCCAATGGCCATAAAAGTGGGAATTGTGCGGAACGCTGCTTAAACGGCGCCGGAAGTGCTCGGAATGAGTGCATCTTGGGCGGGCCGCTGGTCAATTAGGCGCGGAAATGGTGATTGGAACACGAATGAAGACAACCAAAACTGCACTCGATGAATTCATTGCGGAGAGATGAAAATCGAGAAAATGTGATTGCAGAACGAAATATGGATGATCAATTAGCATCATAAGGGATAATGATCTAAAAATGGATGGCTAAACAAAATGCTGACACCTACAGGCATGCAAATGGTTGGATAATCAATACGTCAGTTTAGGCCATTCTCATGCATGTGTAAAGCAGACGTCGTTTACAGATTTCTACAGGCCGTCCCATTTGATTCAAATATTTATTAAGGAAATGTGACAGCAAATGGTAAAGATATTAGGGCATCAGTGTTTTTGTCCCTTTTGCTAGTCACAATTACCTATTTTTGGCATGATATCATACAATCGTAGTGATATCAGTATAGAATCATAGTGAATAATCACCTGCTGCTCTTTTCATCAGGGATGGCCAATAAATGTAACCTATTGTAAGGTCCTAAATAGATTCCATTTATCGAACCTATGTACACCTTGGATGTTGTGTGGAACCTTAATGCAGTACAGGTTCTATTCAATATTCATTGAATCTTTGTCATGTGGCACCTATGGGGTTTTCCCATAGTCGAACGTCCAACGGTTCCATATAAATTAAGTTTTAGCATTTATTTAGAATGTGCCTGGAACAAGACAGGGGTTAGTCCTCCAAACCGGACGGTGATGGAGTAGAAGGGCAGGGGTGCAAATAGTCGGTTTTCGTTAGACGCTTTTTACGGTAGGCCCCTAAATCATTTTCTTAATATCCCGTTATTTACATAGTGCTGTGTCAGCACTGCAAGACAGTCGAAAAAACGCCATGGGCGAATTCGTGCGCGTCGACTCACTTGACAAATGACGTGACAGTTGTTGGTAATATATAAGGAAATAGGTATGCAAATGCGGTACGCGTTAGTCGGCCCAGTGGCAACTCGGCAAGCAATAAGCCGATATTAAATTATGATTATGTGCGGTCTGAAAACCTGGTAAACAGTGTTGACGAGGCAGGTAATTAGGGAGAAACAGAAGGGTAAACACGAGAGCTGAGAGCTGGCTTCGTATAATTAGTTGGCTCACATTAGAAATGTCCACCAACCCGCAGGGAAAAGGAGCCCAAATTGCAAGTTTGTTTGTTGGGTATAATTTAGCGACCTCTGCCACAGTAGCTGATGCAGTGTTTCAAGAATGCATCCTTCCACAAACCTACACAAGTTATACATGTAAATCCAAGATGTTTTTTTCCAAGGCGAAGATCCATGCAGTTTTTCAAATTTAATATGACGGTAAAAACAGTCATCAGCTACATGTACATGTACAATTTTCATATGTTTTTTTGCAAACATGTGAAAAAGAAAAGCACTTTTTGTACATAGCACGTGTACTAAAATATAGAAGAAATAAAATACTATAATATGTGTAAAAATTGGAAAGGAAGCATGTCTAGCATGCTCGTTTCCAAATTTTTATACATATTGTAACATTTTATTTCATTTATATTTCGGTACACTTGTTATGCAACATTTATACCTACATCTTCGTAAAATACACGTATGGTAAAATATGTAATTTAGGCACATAGTTTAAAAATTAAACAATACATTTATTTAAAAAAGTGACGTGCAAGTGTCATTAATAAACATTTAGATTAACACTTGGAAAAAATTGATATCAAACAGAAAATCTGAATTTTGAATATAATAGATATTTGATTTCTGTATGGGTTACCGAAAATAAGCAACGTGAGAAGAACATGGCAATTAATTTCCAGCAAATGAGACGTCTCTACCGTTATAGTAGATTAATTAACTAACTACCATATTGAAATTAAACAAATAGTAAGAATTACTTGTGATCATTTTCCCCAAACGTATAGCTATTTCGAAATCAACTATACATTTCCCCAACTTAACAGCCACTCATATCTGGCAGATTTGATTAACGTGCATGCAAGGGTTTCAATTCATCTTGCAAGTATTTCGACGAACATGTTGAATTCCGTGGAAATCTATTTTATTAATATATGCCAACGATAAGTGCATGGAAATCAGGACTTACATCTCAAAATGGCACATGAATGGAAATAGACCCCTGCTGAATGACAACATTTTCTAGATGATAATAAACCACAATACATATTACATTTTCATAAATTGAGTCATGGGTTTGATCTACTCGTGCTAGGCAGCATTTATATATATTCTGCATATTGCTTGAAAGACGTCACAGAACAATCTTATTAAACGAACTAAATGAAGCTTGACAAAATAAATTGACAGTGAGGGCCAAATATTTCCAACAATTCAATACTCAGAGCTTTACGGATTTAACACAACCGCAAAAGTTTTTGAAGCATACTGGAGTGAGTAATTATGGTAAACATCCAAATAATGAGCAATCAAAAACAGGGCATCAAAATGATGACCACAAGTGACAGTGAAAGCCGAATAATTCAGACTGAGCTTTACGAATGTAGGACGATCTCAAACGTCTTCGAAGCATACTTGAGTGAGAAATTATAATAAACAATCAAATAATGTATTTACATTACTATTTTAAATACAAGGAAGTGCTATGGAATTAAAAACGTACTAAAGTCGATCTCCTTATCAATTTTAAATGCACATATATGAATTAATTGTTTCTTAAATTCTGTTCATGCATAAACCAAACGACTTTGCTAAAAACCTTCTGAAGTCAAATAGAAGTGAATTTCATAGCCAAATAATAGCCATAAATTTCCTTGAAAATTTCCTGGGTGAAAAAACTACCCACTAAGAGATTTTGTCCAAAGACCCTTGAAGGAGATTGAATTGAGGGGTAACCATTTGTTACACCGACTCTTCTAGGACAATATTTCTCTCTAAGATTTTCTGCGAGAACTTTGTAATTTGGAATGGATATTCCCAAGGTGACAAACTTGCGCATTACGAAGGGGTTAAATGAAGGAGGTAAATGTGTCTTCCTATCTATTGCTGCTAGAACTTTGAAATTTGTTACATTGCAGGTATGTATCGGTTACAAAAACACACATAAGGGATTTATTTTGTCGAAAGACTCCTCTAAGGGGGTCAATCTACGGGGAAAATGTTTTTTTCCCTAAACCTTTCCTGTTATTAAATTGAAACAGAATTATCTCCATTTCTTTTTTAAACACATTTTTTAATCTATGTTTTATTTTAATATGGTTAACCCTTGAGAGACGCTGCATTGGTAGGTCAGCTAGACGCCGTATTCACGTTTCCAATTTAATTTTTGAAATGGTAAAGCCATGTAAATTTACTTGACGTGACCTTATTGCTTTTTCTAGTTATCACCTCATGCATTTTTTTCCAAATAATAAAGTCAAGTGAAGTCACGGGATAACAGTGCGCCCATAGCTTTACTTAAAGCATGAAGATAACTGGCAGTGCTGTAGGCACATTGGATAAATACGAAACCTCCCATGATGCACTGCAATTACCTCGAATTCGGTGTCCACCCCGAATGCATTGATCGGTATAATTTTCCGTGGTATTTCGGGTATTAAACTCCCCTCGATGTCATGTTAAAAACAACACCTTTATTAGTAGGCTACGCGTCTGACATTTCAAGCTTGCCAGTGGCGGGTTTTTGACAAGACGCTAACTTTGATATTAGGAACAGTCGACCACGTGTTCTAAATTGTTACTTTCCAAATAACCAATTTAACTGCTTCATGGATAAATCCAAAGTCTCACAGGAGTTTTCGATGCAATTCGTAGTGATATCAGTATATTTATAATGATATGTGGTGACATTATTTAAACGTATAATGGTTAACAGTGGCGTAACCAGTATAGGCCTATTATCACAAATCTTTACTGAATTATTGCACATAAACGTAAATCTCTAGTAATAATCGATAAATAAATTCAATTGTTTTGACTTTTAACATCTAAAACCACTACACTACTCACCTTATTTGTTGTTAATATTGACACCCCCATATCATACTGATCATAATTACTACAGATCAGTTAGGATGCAAATGTCGCCATACGAATACTGGCAAATCAGTATGCATATCACTATAGTAGTACTAGTTATACTGATTCACATTTCATAAAAGAATTGCCACTGCCAGTGATGCATCTGAAATGTATTTCATTTTTTCCTCCCAAATACATTGTTAATTCAACTTCACGTTGCATTTCATAATGCATGTAATCTATTTCGTTTGCAAAATTTATTTTCAAAACTTTAAAAATTGTTTGCAGGGTGACTATAGGGATAACAGTGATATCAATAAGCATGATGATATCAGTATTTAAAAAAACAAACACTGTCACTATAGTATATAATAGTATGGAATCGTATAGTGATCTTTTCACCAGGGTGTCGCACTCGAGGGTTTTGTCTAGTCAGCTGGTACATGGAAGATTCCAACCCAGAGAACCCGTGCAGCTAATCCATCAGTAGTCGGTGTGAGCAGCTAGCTCAACCTTACACCCATCAATGAGCAAATGAGCAGGAGACGAAGGCGGAAGAATATTTAATTTACTGGTGCGCGATGGAATGTTCATAAAAGAAAGATAACAGGTTTCGGGTTGCGAGTAAACAACAGCTGCAGCAAAGTGCTTCCACAAGACATTGCAAGACAGCCTCCATCGACAACACCTTCCGCGTTAATTAAGCCTCATTCACATTGACATACGGTGAACGTAACTGGCCCGTAACGTAACAGACAAAAAATGTATTTCAATGCATTTTGCACAGGCCCTTTCACACCTAGAAAGAACTTAAACGGCAAGGCTTTCACACCTCGGAGAAAAGATCCGTATGTGCATCTCAACTGATATCAGCATGATTTTACACTGATATCACTATGAGTGTATACTGATATCAGTATAACATTAGCGATGTCATTGTTTTTATACTGATATCGCTATATATACATGTACAGGTATAGTTGTTTGAGACTATTGATACCAGTATGCATAGTGGTATCAGTATTATATTGGTTTTTGGGGCCACTAATATCAGTATGGTTACTGATACTGCTGCATTTTTTTTTTACTAATATCAGTGTATTATCGGGATATTTGTACTACTGATAACTACTATACTGATCTTTCCACCAGGGCAGGCACAGACCTGACCAGCAAGATATTCTGCTGAAAGCAGACATTACAAGATCATTACTAATGACATTACCAAGCCAACTAGCATTACTTCATTACATGTTTGCCCTACCCGCTTATGTTAAATTCACACCATTGCTGGCAAACATTCCA
The DNA here is from genome assembly GCA_034700785.1 of Rossiulus vilnensis. Taxonomy (NCBI): domain Eukaryota; kingdom Metazoa; phylum Arthropoda; class Diplopoda; order Julida; family Julidae; genus Rossiulus; species Rossiulus vilnensis. The sequence goes on along the minus strand of JAQIXS010003949.1, from coordinate 9,910 downwards.
TTTCAGAATAGTCTACACGACCGATCACCAGTAATGCCATTCTAAGATGGTAATGACATTAGTAATGTTCATGTAAGGTCTTCCAATGATATATTAAGAATCCTTACCCAGAGACGTGAAGAGATAATTCTGCATTATCTGTGTGAAGGAAATAGCGAGCAAACTTCAAGTAGAGGGTAAATATTTATGTTTATGAACATCTTATTCATTTCCATTATCTTACTTTTAATAATGTAATTATCAACGTTATAACAATTACTTTTACGAAAGCAGGAGGCTGCAAGGCAGGAAATAGCGAACAAACCTCAAGCAGAAGGTAAGCATTGATGTGTTTATTAACATTTATACATTTCTATTATCTTCCTTTTAATAATGTTATAACAATTCTTTTTTCAGTGTCTGCTATGTTACGTGTCTGGCACGTTTCCTGCATATGAGGAGAAAATGTAGGAACCTACTACTATTTTCTCCAAAAGAAATGGCAAGACAGCTTACAAAAGACACTGCTTAAACAGTTGCTTTAAAAGCCCATCTTTTGATAACAGTTCATGCTAATATTTTTAGGGAAAAGGAGGAAGCCTGGGTGTCTCTGCTAGACTTAGTTGGTGAGCAACCCATTAAAAGAAGTGTCTTATATCCATTGCGGTTGGCAGCCAGGGTGATCAATCAACCTAAGACCGTACCATGACAGATCAAATCCCGTATCAGAATGCGCGCGCCTATCAATTTAATCTCATATTTCGGTCCTGGGCGAGCAAATAGCTGCATTAGCTTAGCATTACTGCTTAAGTCGCTTTTAAATTGCTCAGCCTTTTTTATTGCAGGAGCCAATAAACGAATTCATCATCCTGAGAATTCCTCGGGGATTATTTCTTACAGCAGCATTACTCCTGCTTATCTTTCTTATTCTTTCAGCTTTTCTTGGAAATCCCTCTGTGGTAGCAAGGTTTTGTGCTGATCACGGGCATGTGCTCAAATACCAGGGATTTTTTTATTGGATTTGCAGGATGGCAAGATCTAGCAGTTCTCTGACACAACACAAACACCAAAGCGCTTGCAACCATGCCTTCTTGGAACGGCAACAAGCAAAGGATAAATTATCAAGTGCAATAACCACTTCCCTGATTCACATGCCAGCACAGGTTATTTGCAAGAGATTTACATGCATCCACCCTAATAAGACAATAGCCAGTTAATCATCTAATTTAAGAAGTTAAATGCAAGTGATATACGTGTTTTAAGCATGAATTTGTATGCAACAACGTCTGACATTTCAACGTGTTTTTGGGAAGATACAGATGTATAAAGATGACATATTTTGTACATGTTAAGAAAGTTATTTCTAAAACATGTTTAAATATTCTTTACATAACATCTGTTTATTAGATTTCTAAACGACAAGCTTTCTTAAAATATTGGTGATTACTATATATCCAATTGAAAATACTTCAAATTTGTTCATCTTTGCTAAGATACAAATGCTTTTGGCACATGCAGATAAATTCTAATATACTTCTGTTCAAATGTTTTAAAATATGATGATATGTTACAAATCAGGATTCCCACGGAACCTGGGAAAGTCAGGGGATTTCATATCTATGAATCATTTACCGAATTACATGGCAAAAAATCCATAATTTTAGTTTGTTTTTCGCCTACGGTACTTCTTTAATTAGTACATGTATTTACAAGCAAATTGTGCATAGAGGTTTACAACAAAACTCATAATTTGTAATATTTGTTTTCAACACTTTTGGCCTGTGGCGTTTCATTAATTAGTAATATTTCTAATTAAATTTTGTATGCCAAAATCTATCATTTGTAAACACGGTTTTAATTGTTTTACTTGCAGCGCTTGGTTTTCCTTAGCACTTTTTCTCCATATAGGCCAAAACCCGTAATTTGTGATGAATTTTTCACAAAGTTTGCTTACGGTCTTCCGTTTTTCGAAAGTAGCTAGACTTTAAGCATGATACTGATAAAAACATGATGTGGGTTCAAAGGCAGGTTGTTCTCGTTTTTTTATTGGATTGGTCCATGGCGAAACGTACCTTACAGGTCAGGGGAAAATGAGGTTTTTACCCTGGTAAGTCTGGGAAAGTCAGGGGATTTTATTTGACTAAGGCAGGCTGCACACCTAAATGGAAATGATGTGCAGCCTCCCTAGGGCTGAGGGAGCCCTGACACATGTACTTCGGTAGAATGTTTTATTAAGCTGGGTCAACTTGTTTGGTCGATTTGTTGCACAATATGATATACAACAAAGTTTTACAGCTTCATTTTAATCAACAAGGTTAATTCTATTTTCTATAAATTATCAAGATAGGATTTGAAAATCCTGTTTGTTGCCTAACATTTATGCTGATTGAAATAAATCCCTTTTTTAACAAAAACTGGTAACCAATAATACCGAACGGCTCGCTGATGCATATAAATCACACTACTTGCACCTAATTTAATTATGACGGGAGCAGAAGTACCGATGTCAAGTAGCATTAATAAGTTTAATTTGATTCCAAAATGCATCCGTGCGCATATAACGTTGATGAAGTGGAAATTTGGGAAAAATTCATAAACTGTACAACAACCCCTGGAAGATATCATTAGTCCAGTGATTATTTGTTTGTTTGCTAATCAGACGTTAGTTAACGACCTACGTGTATTTCACCATGAGCCAACAGTGATTAACCCTGCACCAAAATTGAATAAAGCGCGTTAATCAGAAAATATATTCACTTTTCACAGCCTTCGCAAATTTGGCAAATTCTTCCCACGCCTTGCAAATTCATCCCAGTTGGCCAATTAGTAAAACCTAATTAAAGGGCAATGCTTAAACCTTTCACCATCCTCCTTGAGGAACTCCAACTCATCAAGCTCAGTTTATGAATTTCCAGGTTATTTTTGAGCAACAAAAAAAAAACTCACAGGTAAGCAAACTTGCAGTCCGGAAGTGAAAGCCATATCAAACACCTGCATCATTGAAACCGCACCGTACATGTATGCTTTTAAAGAACTTTGAGGGATACTTTCAATTTGCGTGAATAAGATGACCTCTGATAACGACAAAGGAGGTAACCAAATTACTTCCCCCACCCCAAAAGAAAATTTTAAAATAAAAAATAAAAAATTGTTTACCAGAACATCAGATTAAAAAAGCTTAAAAGATTATAACAAGCTTTTCAACTAGGATAAGTACACTCAAAAACTGCACAACTTAAAAGATCCCGATATACAGCCTTCATTACGTCTGTTCCGTGCACTTCAATGATTTTGCGTGTAGAAACTCATCGAAATTCATTGAGTTACATTTATGTAGGGAGATATTGGAAGACTCAATAAACAATGCTACTAATTAACTTTCCTTCATTACAAAAATATTTGCATAAATTACCAATGGAGGCCTGCATAGCATTTCGTGAGTAACAGGGAACGTTCTTCAGAATTTTCACAACTGCTAGAGGGCCCAATATGTTTTGGAGATTGCTATTATAAGAGAAATTATGCAAATGACAACATGTCTTTGTTATGGCAGGACTGGCAGCAGCTTTTCGTGGCTCGAAACATTGCCTACTGTAGTTTCTGAAATACTACAAAGTTGACTTGCGAAAATAATTTTCTCATTTAGCGTGCTTAAGATAATATAAAATTGATTACCATCACTACTCTAATAATAAATAATGGCTTTACAAGTAGCAGTATTGAGTCAAAGGTGCCCTCGTTTATTCTTAATACAATTTCTAACAAACAATTTTCTTCAACCGTAAGTTGCATTTCGTACAACAAATTCAAGCAAGAATTTACTATGCCAAATGAACAGAATAATCAAGTGTTTAAGTGAAACAACTAGAGCAAGGCATCATTGCAGATATGATTTTGAAATTGGCAATTTCACTACATGCACATAAATTTAGTTAAAATTTCGGCCATTAACCTGTTATAGCTTCACACGTTATCTTTTGATTTGAGTCTACACTGTATTTTGAGCAACTGCGAGTCGACATGCAATTTACGTTTTTAGATTGTATCACTATTATTACACGTTAGTCTCGTATTCAAAGTTAAAAAACGCTAAGCCTGAATCATAATCATCAAAACAGATTGAACCGAAACATCCCGGAAATATATCACACAAAAATAAAACCCATTGCGGTCAACAATTCAAGGCAGCAACGTACATGTATAAACACTAAGCCCTACACTTCTTTCCCATAGAAATGTTTGCAGAAATGACTAAGACATGTGCAGATCATGCGCATGGCACCATTTGCAAGAAGGATTCGCCAAAAGGGAAGCTTCGTGGTGTTTATTTTTATGATGATATATCGCCACGAATGCACTGCTCAGACCTCATCGTTCTGGTGGGATGCAATCTGACATTCGACAGCAGAACCGTCCATTACAGTTGCCAATATTAGCTAAGCCATTTCTTGAAAAATCCTCACGAATGCTGACACGAGCGAAGAATTGCTTCAGTCTTCGTGTCCCTATCGATTTTGCCAGCTCTCCAGCGCTGGGGAAATGCGTTGTTATTGTTGATTCGTCTGCTCTGATGCAATTCGCACTGTATTACCCATCATTTTATGCAGTCCGCAACGCACCCCTGGATGTGAGCGAAAGCCCGATTTAGTACCCTAGGGCCCGCCTATGTGCCAATGGAAACGCGCTAAACCAATTTGGACCTCCAAAAACTGGCGTTTTCGGACTTCTTCCCTACAGGCCCAAATGGCTCCAGGCAAAGATGGAAGGAAGAGCAAAACAAGGGAATTTGTTGCATTCGGAAGCAAATTAGATTTGAAACGGTAACAACGATGCGGCTAACGAATGTCTCTTCGGAGTGGCTCCTGGGAAATGATGAACAACGTGCAAGAACACCATGACAGGATCAGTGCATCACGCTTGAACGAGTCTTTATTACCGGGTCTCAGACGTTGTTCCATGCGAAGGGGATGTGGAAATGCGGGGAATGATTACGAAAATGTCCCCCACCTCCAATCGTGCAGGAGAAATCCAATCAGGATTACGGAAACGTCACTCGAAAACGTGTGAAAAACGTGGTATTGGACAGGCTTTCTTGAGAACCTGGGTGGAAAAGTTAAACATGGCGATATATGGGGTTAAGCATGGCCATATAAACGTATACGTCCATATATTGACATTGGTATAGATGGTCATTTATGGAAAATATTACACACAAAAATTACTTTATTCAGTATGTGAATTTAGAGCTGAAATACCTGTCAATATAAATAAAATTTCAAATCTAATGTACATGTAACTTACTGTATTATTTGCAAATTATTGAAACATATTTTATAAGTATGTAAATATGCTGACATACAGTACATGCATAACATGCGGTGAAACGAAAGATAAACAAAACACGCGCATTTACGGATATGAATGGACATATCATTTGTGGCCAATTTCTGGTCTAACCATAATCGGAATAAGTCATATATGACCATATACATCTATATCTAATATTTACGTTTTCCACCAGGTTATACAGTATGTGGCATTATATTGAAAATCTACATGTTTAGCTGTAATTTTACATTGTTACATAAACCCTTCTAACATCATCACATGTAACTGCAGTTTGTTTATATCGAACTTACGTTTAATGCTAGGGTGAAAAAGTGATGTACTTCTTTGTAACATCAACGTTAAAGCTGAAAATGATTAGTTTTTACGTCTTAAACATATCACGTAACCTACGCTTCTAAACTGAATTTTCGCAAGTTATAAACTGCATTTCTTCTCAAACGTCTTATCGCATTTAAATCACAACTGAAAAAAAATCCAAAAGTACATATCTTAATAGTTCTTACACGTAGCCTAAACGCTTCTAACATGCGTGCATGCCAGTTTTTAACGACGTTTTTTTTCCCTGCAAGTGTAAAATAAGCTTATGTGCTTTTACTTGTTTGAAATGTCAAAAAAGTTACATGTCAACATCACGTTAAAGTCACCTAGATATTCAGGTTATTTTAAATGGCTTGGGTATGTATTTATGAAAACACACTAGTCACGTCTCGTACGTCTCGCCTACCAAAAATATACGTAAATTTGGAATACATGTACCGTAGCCAATTACATGAGCGTTTCTTCGATATTTTCACTATTAAGCACCCCAAAATGGTAGGCCTACATTAAGCTGCAAATATTTTTATTTTTCTTATTTTGCCAAATTGCATACGAGCTGCCACAAAATGTTTGAATTCTTTCCATTGCAGAAAAAGTCCCTACCATGTGTGAAAGAAGATGACAGAGGAAAGTGCTACATTAAACATTAATAGTTACAGGGGTGGGGATAAACGATCATCTTTTCAGATAAAAAACATTACTATAAAGAATATTTTCAGATCGCATTACTGTATATATATGTGCTACCATATGGTGCTTTAGTATGAGACAACTCAATTCATAAAATTGCCAACATGCTTGCACTGTCAAGTGGAACAAGGTGAGATTTGCTCAGTGATGCATTTAATGACTCCTTTTTATTTTAATCACTTTTTTAAAGAAACGATATAAAAATTATATTCAACAGACACATTGAGTGCATGCATACATTGTATATGTTCGATGTTCCAATTTCATTTTTTTAAATAAAACAGTGAAACTTCATGCCCCTATTCGAAACAAAAGTGTAAAATAATTAGTGACATGAATTAATGACAATAATTAACTATCAATTAGATCTTCGAAGAAATTGCAATGCTGTTCAAGTTTTGGAACGGCGTTGAAAATTAAAATGCATCTTAATGTGATTTTCGCAAAATTAGCACTAGATAAAGTCCTAACGCGACAGTTAGTTTAATTAACATCGATTTCAATTGAACAGTCGCCATTTTGAATACTACCGTCATTTAACCTCACAGAAATCACTGTGGAAAATAAGGTGTTGCCAAATAAGACGTTTGGGTTACACTTTCTTACCTAGTAAGCAGTAAGCAGCTTTATGTGGTTGCTTTCGGTTTTAGATCTCTAGATCATGTAAACCCCGATGATAATTGAAGGGTACCAAACGATAACTTATCAAGCACCAGTGGTAAACTAGTTTTGTGAAAAATATAGATAACACTAATCTGATCTCGTTCAAACGACAAGTTCAGGCGTTATATACCTACGACGTTTAATTACGTAAAACATTTCAAGGAGAACTGTGTTTATATTGTTTATGTTAAAAGTTTGCCAAACAGGCATATGCGCCACACGTACACCGTCACATATAAACGTTCAAAACACCATCTTCTCTTGTAGCATGCATGACAGCATTACGTTCTTTGGGAGACAGAGACAACTTTCACTTCACAAGGTTAAGGGGTGTCCCAATTGATTCCTCATTATTGTAGCAGGTACTGAATGGTCCCTACAGCGTTTTGAGCTGGGCAAAAAAAACGTATTTTGGAGGTCTGGCGTTTCATACCTTATGGTTTGGCACCTTTCACATGTATTTGGAATTTCGATGTCTTCCAGATGGCTGCACCTCGGGGATTACTTTTAAGGTGTAATCAAGCGTGTGCCTTCGCGACATCAATTGACGTGTTTTTAAGTAAGGTTTGCTGAAGGGAGCGCTCGTTTAAAGCCTGCAGTTCATTCGATGCCTCTCATTAACACCCGGGAACGAAACCCGGCAACGGAAACCGACCATGCCCAAGTTGAAGTTACCGCGTTCTGATTTCACGTCTTCGCAATTTCCATCAATCATGTCCGAGGCACGCACGCTGGAGAAACTGCATTACGCAAATTTCGCAGATTCCTCGGGCCCGAATCGCAGCCAGTTATTAAGCCACTTCCGGCAATGACACGCCCGAATCAGTCGTGGAACGGTAAGCCGGAAGCGTTCTAAACTCTCCTAATGTGTTGCGTGACGCGAATTCAAAGAGGCCGTGCAAAAAAATCGTCCATTCATGCATATAACGTTCTTCGGAAATCCAGGAATTTTGACTTGGAAAACTAGCGATCGATCAGCAAACTTACAGGCAGTAAATGTACGGATTGCAAACGGATATTTAACATGATATTGAAACATTAGCATGGTGATATAGTATTGTTTTCATGTAAAAATGGTTGCACTTCAAAGTTATTGTTAGTAAAAAGTACGAATGTAGTTCAGCTGATATTTACCGGTACCATAAAACGTTTTAATGACTATAGAATATGCTTTTAAAAGCATATTGTACTTTCAAGAATGCATTTCATTTGTGCAAAGAATTTTAAAGAATTCGGGGTGTAATATCAATGACTCTTCTGGGAGGAAAAACTTTCACCTATGACCTTAAACACAAGTTGGTCTATGACAAATTTAACAAAGGTATCAAATGGCGAATATACTTTATATTTGTCAGCATAATAAGGATGACAAAATTACATGTAGGTTTTAAGTCTCTTAAGTTTAGTCAAATATTTTTGGTATTTTCCTAAACTGCCCAATGACAAAACCGAGGATCACCTAATATATAATGCTCATCCTAAATCAAAGCCATATATGTCCATTCACATTCATTTAAGCCCATTTGCCGTTTATATCAGTCCATATACATGTACATTATATGTCAAGCCTACATTCAGGTTATTTGATAATTCTGAAATACATGTAAAACCATGTGGCAACTTGCAATGCGCTTGATAATACTGTAGCCTATCATTTACAAAACATACCATGATGATGTTAAAACGCAACTATTCCTGTCAGTGTCATTATGCCCTGTGGAATTACTTCGTAATTGATTTTTGTCCATATCATTTATCCATACAGCATGTAATTATTTTCAGACACATGGCATCATTCTCAAACACGGTGTATGTAATTACTGTGTGTCATGCACAACTTTCCACACAGAAAAATGCATGTGGCCATTTACGAGATTATGGCTTTTATTAGTGATATGCCATTTTCTATATACACTGTATGTGGCTATCTACTCTGGAGAAAAATCAGTACTGTATGTGATTCTCTACTGAAATCATTATACCATTAGTGATATTACTATATACATACTGTTTTTGAGACTACTGATATCAGTATGCCTAATGGTACCACAATTACAGTGTTTTTTGGGACTACTGATATAAGTATGGTTAGTGATATCACTACATTTTTACTATATCAGTATATTACTAGTACATTTGCACTGATACCTATTGTCCTGATTATGCTGATTTTTCCGCCAGGGTTAAGCAGTCAAAGCTTTATCTACAAGTTATAAATGCATGAACGTCAATATATGGCCAAATAAAGCATTTCCACACGTTAAACAGGAAAAATGACCAATGAATGACATATGCCATATCAGTACCCTCCTAATTGCCTCACTCCTTGACCATTCGACGAGTGTAAAGCCCCACCTCCTCCAACCTCAAATGTCCTTAATGGACGACCCCTCATCATGGCGTCTGCACAATAAATTGGAGGAAATGGGTGCGCGCCAACCACTATGCCGAATGAGATTCAGCCGGAAATGGCAACTTGCAATTCGGGTTTCAGGAAGCGGAATAAATTCCACCTTCAATATACTAAGTGGATGCATCGAATTGCATTTGGCTAAAAAGCCCGCAATTGCTGGCCAGGATGCTGCGATAACAACGCTACTCAGATTTGGCGTCTGAAGCTCGTTTGGTCACCGCAATTCGCTCAATGGCATTTCCATTCACTAACTCATGGTCAGTAAAACAGCACTGGGGAAAAAAACAAAACAAAACACACGTTTTGTAATGCCTATCCCAAATAGCACACCGTCGTCATTTGAGTAGTTTCGGAAAATGACGTCGTTCCCCCGGGCTGCCGGTTGGAAATGTTAAAAATGGCCTACATGGAATTTTCCATGTACAGTCGAACCTCGATAACTCGACTTCCTATAAGTCGAATAATCCGCTAACTCGAACTTATAATCAAGTCCCGAAT
>JAQIXS010003948.1:0-16527 GCA_034700785.1 Rossiulus vilnensis | reverse complement strand
CACTACAAGTTACAAGCAATTTGCTAATAGCAATACCTTTGTGGAACAGAACACTTGTAAACTGACAAGATTTGCTTGTAACTTGTAAGGTATGGTCTAATAAATTACAATTGTAGAAATCTTCACTGTGGAACAAACAACTTGTACTTCTTGTATAAGTATCACTCCATGCCCCTACAAGTACAAGACCATACTTTTGTGGAATAGGGCCCAGGTATGGCAAACCAAATTTGGAATATTTCTACCATGAACTGACACATCTGGCCTGCTTGTGAGAGTCCACGAATACAGTTTGACGAGATCAACATATCTGATCTTAAAAGACAAAATATGCCCATCAGATTTATAAACCTGGACTGCAGTCCATGATCGTGTAGGTTTAGATTTTTAGAATTGCACGCTGATAAGCAATTAATTCTCGAATGTCAGCCTATAGCTCACCAAACACGAAAATGCAGGCCACAACATGAAATCACTCACCCTAAATGCTCCTTCATTACCGTCGTCCAATTCCAAAATGTAACCCTCGACGAAGCTGGATGGGTGCGGTTGCCACACGATGGTCACACTGTTGTTCTCTGTGGAACATTCCTCAGGAATGAAAGATGGCGCCCCAGGAGCTGCAAATAAGAAAAGCAAGTTCCTTAACGCACGAACAAGATTCGCTAAAATGTGCACTTCTAAATGCCCAACCGTTCATCCAGCTCATAGTTATGCCTGAGGACATTTTAATTACTAGGAAACAAAACCAGAACGTAATATCGCAATCTTAAACCATTACAGTCCTTAAAAAGGCAAACCAACGTAGAAATAAGGGCAAGTACGATCAACAAAAGGTCAGTTGGGTTTCTTTGAGAAGCCAAGACCACAGAGGGTATTCCCGGCCGTAATCGCCATGTTTTTTTGTTATTTCGGAACGAATATTTCGTATTGCGATCGTTTTTTTCTACTTTCTGAAATGGCATGGTAAGCAGCCCACTTAAAAAAGTACTCTTTTTTGGCCATCAGTAGATAGTGGCTGGCAGCAGCTGCACATCGTTATTTAATGAAAGCTGTAACCATGGCAGCCAGAGATTATCAATATATATCGAAACTTTTGAGTTCAGAAAATCAATTTCGACCAAAGAAACCCGTCCAACCTTAGCAGGACACCACTACAAAAAAAAAATAAGAAAAAAACGATGACACTTTTGATGGATTCCGACGCTGATGTATAAAGTTTGCCAACGCCATGATATGGTTAACATGAGAATCTATCCATACATCAGAGCATGAATGCGCACGTATTGCTGTTGATATGATTTCATTTCAGGTACAGCTTCGATTGATTCCATAACGATGTTTAATCAGCATGCACATACAACGTACCAAAACTAAACGGTGCCATTATAATCGTGGATATAACGACGGATGATTCTGACACTAGCCAAGGCGTTATTAGATAAACTACGAAATATTTGAAGAGATTATTTCTTAAACCCTTGTATGTTTAACTCACTTTCTTACAAAATTCGCTAGACCAGACAGTGGGTGCGAGTAGAAGCGGCGGATCGATAACCACCAATGACTTATGCCCTTCAAAATCTTTACCGAAAGTAACTTATAAAACATGACCCACAATGTATGCATGCATTAAACTGTATTTTGAAGAGATCATTTCCTTCGAACCTGCATTGTAAACCTGCGTGTACATTTGAGAGGTGACAGCGAAAGCACTGAGAGCAGGCAGCTCTCCTGTGGACAGACCTATTTATGGTTCTCGGGAAGTCGCTCTCACAGTTCCAACCTGTTTCGAATAGTGAGAGTGCTCTCAATGAAACAGGAACATAAACATGATTGAAGAGCATGATTGATGATGAAAAAACGTGATTGGACAACGGCCTACAAAATGTAGGCTCTGATTGGACGGTCGAGCACATGCTTCCCACATGATGTTGGGATACACTGCATTTCATAATTTAAACAAAATGTGACAAAATATTCTAATGAATTGTAACTTTTATTATATTATGTAATAATTCTGAAATTATATTGCATGCAAATATCTTAAAATATACTCTGACATACGTTAAACTATCATACAAAAAACCCTATATAATAGCTTTAATTTATACGTCAGAATATACATTATTTTAAAAACACATTCATATTGTAAACAATATATACTTAATGTCTCAATTCGAGACATTATTAGGTATATTTTTAGAATATTTTCGATAATTAGAAATATATCCCAACATGTGGGTAAGCATGATCAAACAATCATAATAGCATAATAAGGTAGTGTCGCCCTACGTGATGTTTCCAGCCCTACGCAGCTCTTCCGCTCTGATCACACGGTTCAGTCATGTAGTCCAGCACAGTGCCCTATAGTCTGTTCAAAACTATACTATACTGGGAATCAAATGGACCAATAGAATGAAAGGGTCTGCTTTGCGATTAATAATTCATATCCCATGACTTTCTATCCGTTGGGCATCGGTGTTGCTTTCTCTGCTGGATATCTGCTATAAGCTGAATATCTCCGATTGCTTTTGGCTCAGTATATTCCAGTTTTGAACAGAATGGCGAGTTGAACATTTTTAATGTTAAAACGATTCCGGTAGAAGGCGCAACTATAACAAAGTAGAACGCATAGATTGCCATAGTCGGATCAGCAAAAGAATAGACTGTGCCTTAACCATCCAGAGCTATTCAGCTTTTGGCGCCAATGCCCACCAATGGAAAATAAGCCATGATCTGTAAGCTGCATATTTCTGATTGGTTAAGGCTCAGGACAGTCTTGTTTGAATCCGTCCAACGTTTGCAGAAGACGGTCTGCGCCGCTAAATGGGAACGACGCGATACCGGAAACCTCGACGGTGCGCGAGATGGAGGTGAGAAGAAAGGAAATTGCGAAAGAATGACTTCGGCACATCTGTTTCGCCCGTCTCCAGCACTTCACTCGACAACAAACAACTACTTGAACATTTCATTTCTACTTCTCTTCAAACGGCAACGAGTAGAGGGTGGCGTGCCTAATGCGGGAACGGTCCCCACGACACCCTCCTCCGACTTGTCAGCGTTCATAAATCCTCAGATGAATCAAACGCACCGGAGCAAAGAAGCGAATTTCGCTACAATTTCCAATTGGATTTTTCGGCGCAGGGATCTTTCGGATATTCACGGCGCAATTCCGTTTATTCTGCGGAGAAATCATTTTTCAATCTCCCCGGGCTGAAACCCTGCCGGGTACTGATTTGTGCTGGAAACTGTATTGCCTAGCAAGACTTTCTTAATCTGGCGACGTTTGCCGGGTCAGTGCGCGACATTCAAGGCGGCGCAGCGGTCACTGGATATCGGAGGCCATTTTGTCAATGAAAACCGAACCGCTGGAAACACGTTTGCATCAGTTTGAATACATGAATAAGAAACATCGCATTTAAGACTCGGTGCGGGTGCATTGGCCTCCGCCATCGCTTTGAAATCGCACGCTATTGCATTGCGCATTACTGCTGATAATTCGAAGCCAAAGGCGCAAATTAAGAACACGTATTGCGCTCTTTCCCGACTATTTATTAAGTTATAATGGCATTTGATAAGCGGAAATAGCACTTCTTCATCAATATAATGGAGCATCAGGTGAAAGCTCTGTAAGGCCGACCCACCATGCACGTATTTTTGCTACAAATACATGCACATATACTTATTATAATTGCTAAATTTATTTTCTCCATTGCAGGTTCTGAGTTATGTTTTATAAAGTGAAAACATACCGTTTGTTTATTAAATATAATACAATGCAACATCCGATGTCCATCTTCGGAGGTTTCAATTGAGAGGGAACCCCGTTTTGAAGGTTGCATGTCGGTTTTTTAAAATCAAGTTTTTTTTTTATAAATGAAACTGGACATTTTTAAACTATAAAAAATAACTCAGACCCTAGCGGACAATCAATTTATCATGGGTAAACTACTCTTAGCAAACACAATAAGTGTCTGAAGCGAAAATGTATGAGTAATGTTTTTGCATATTGGCATCTTTCACCTGGCTGTCAAAAATTCCGCCCGTGTGACCGCTTAATGAGTAACCAATACCACACCCGGAACAAAGTCCAACACATTACATTTTGAAGTTCATGCAGTAGAGTACAGCGGAATATGTAAACATGTGTTTCATTTTATGTGCATTCAAAGCAACAATGGAATAAGTAACTACACCCGTACTAGTTTTCCAAACAAGCAAACGTTACAATTTACAAAGTTATTTCCTTAAAAGTATTGTTAGTAGAAAATACATCGGCAACATAACACACCACTGTATACAGTAGATGTTAATGCACTGTAATTGTGTTTCTTCGACAAGAAAGGCATCGAAACGAAGAAGATCAGATTAACAAGATAAGCTCCAAATAAAGTGCGAGCATAGCTTCGAGCTGGAATCGATTGAGATCTTTTGTTTGGATATCACTGACAACCCTTAATTGGTTGCTATCATCATGCTCGATGAGATTGCCATGCTCTCCCTTGTCAATAACTATTCTTTTGCCTAGATTTATTCGGTTGCAATAGTGTTCGCCATGCTTTCATATACCAAACGTCTAGTGCTTTATACGGAAGCATGAGATATTTTCAAAATAAAAAATTCCCCGCTGTTCTTTGTAAGACTAAGCGATAAAATGAATTCTCAAAACCCAACGTGACAATTACAGTAAGTACGTCTTAAAGAGAAAAGAGCATGCGCAGTAAGTATGGTATAAGCTTTTACCTTCAAGAGTTCCTCCCTCAGAAGCAGCTTTAGATATAAAAATGGGCATAACATTAGAATGAGAAAAAGCAGAGAAAGGCAAACGCAAAGTACAAGGAAACATTCAAAGCAAAGCATAGCTATCGCAAGCAAGGAGAATGAATGAATTCATATTGTCGAATCTTACAGATTAATAAAAAAAATCCTCTGAATTGTTTGGGAAACGAAGTTATCAAATCTAGTTTGTAGGCCTATTGTATAACAGAAGGAATATTTCAATGACACCTCCAAGTGCTCAGCCAAAATATTTTTACCTATTTTCCAAACGTTCAGTATATTCCAACGCAAATATCATAAATAAATTCAAAAGATTCCTTTATTTATAAATCCATAAATACCCCGAAGAAGTAACATTACCGGATACAGGTAATAGCGGGTAAAATGTGTGATGGCTCACATTCATTACTGAAATATGAACAAATTGGTAGCCTATGCTAGAGCAATACATAAAACTAAATGTTTAAACCTAATATAAAAACTAATTTTTTATAACATATGTTATGAACATACACATACTGTGTATCTTCACACACACATGTATTTATTGTTTCAGGACGTCTTAACATGTATTATCCTATATGCACAAGAATAGTAACCATATTAGATTATATAATTAGCGGATTCTACATATATATTAACGTCATACATCCATGTACAGCAACTTAAATTATACGCTCGCATAATGAAATTAAAACATCTGCCACTGCGCAATTTTTTCATTTCTACTTCATTTTCAGCAAGATTTTGTGGCACCTGGATACGCTTTAAGCGAAGTGTCTATGCAACGTTTAAAATTCATTGTGGGGCTCTATTTGCTAATAACGTTTTGAACTTTACAACTATCACTAAGATTTAGATCTAACGAATGGATCAGAATTACACGTAAATGACTGAAATTTGTTTGCCTAATAAAAACATTCTAATAATCCAAGATAAAACATGGATGACTTAAAACCCAAGCCTCTCAAAGCTGATTCCTATAAGCAAGATAAAGTTGGTTGTTTTGGTGGCTAAATGAAGGTATCAATAAATGATGTAATAATCTGCATAGGTTGTCATATAATGCTGGTATCTGCTGTCTGCTGTTTTAAGAATAAATTAAAACTTAAATACATTTCACTGTGAACCTGAATTTATCTTTGTTTGTGTAATCTAATTGAACATTTAGGTTCCATCAAACGGGCTTTAGTGGAATAATATAGGAATTTGTAGAAACCCATACATTCATATATAAAGATCCCTATCACTTCCAAACTACCATAAACTAGAAATAGTTCAGCCACTAATTCCTACATAATGATAACTGTACGGTAAACTGTTCTTCATAGCAAGAACCTTGAGAAAATGCAAACGTGAAAATTACTCCATTTATGCTTAGTTCGGTAAGGTTTGCACTTAACAGTAGGTAAACATCGTTATTACATTGCGGAGCGAAATTCCAGAGAATTCAGCATGCCGTTCAGAAACAAGATATGTTGCGCAAATAAACAAGAAATATAAGTGAATCATGTACCAATTTTATATCAAAATTATACAATTTCAAGTGAAAACTTTCCCAAACGTGTTGTTTGTGCAGAATACCATAGCTCGTAACATATACTGGCCCCCGCGGTCTTTCTAACGTTGTGTACGCTAAATTAACTTTAACACGCATTAAATTCCGCTATTGCAATATTAATATTTGTGAGTTGGACTTCCGTCTCTTCAGCTGAGTACAAAAAGTAATAAAAATGAAAAGAAACTTGGCAAATGTTCCCCAGCCAAGCATTAAGTTTCTCCGGAGTAATTTTTCCAGGTTTTATGTATTTAAATGTCAAAAGAAACGCCTTCATTATGGGAAAACGCAAAGTTAAAAAGCCTATTTTTTGCATTTTCAGACAATCTAATTTTACGACATCCATTTCGTTAAACGAGCTTCCTTCAGGGGGATCCTTTTTTTTCAAAAATTTGAAACTGGGGAATGAAAAACGTCGAGAAGAAAGTAAAAAAAATCGAGGGAAACTGATAACATTATATTTACACAAACGACAAGAAGTTATTCAAATTACGACAATTCAAATTAAGATCCCAGTTCCTATTTCTTTATCTGAACCGTAAATGTAATTTCAAATTAATGCGTTTTTCTGTGGTCAGGAAGATAACAGCGTGATAATAAAAGGTTGGGCCTACATATCTGACGAATAAAAATGGAAGCTGTTGAAACAAACATGTCAATAATTTATCAATGAAGAAACGTGATTTACAAAACCAGTTTAATTCGATGGAGCAAATCAATTTCGAAAAAACAACACATTATTACGAAGAAAGAGACATTTGTATTATAGTAAAGCCCATATACCTTCATTAAATACTGACTGTTGTCATTGAATTACGATAGACCATTAAAACTATATATCAAGCAAAGATATAAATACTAAGTTTTAACAAGTTTCATACTGTATTGTCAAGAAAATAAATTTCAGTCCTGCTAAGAATTTGCACAAAAAATACTGGTGACATTCTCGGTGACAGTTAAGAAATTACAGTACATTACTTTAACTGTCATATCTTTTTTATGAGATGTAACGCCTGACAGCTCTATTCTTTTATGTTCCGTCCAACTCATTAATCAGTACCTTAGTGTCAGAATAGGGCCAACAGGTAAGGGGGATTTGACGGTAATTCCCGGCTATACGGCTGCCTCTTAAAGCACTTTTCGACTTGATGTGTAAGAATTTTACGAAGATTTTATAATACGTTTACTTCAACTTTACATTTTTTAAACAAAAAAAAAAGGTTTTAAAAATTAAGACCTAACGTTAATCCCAACCAAGTTAGAGTTAATAAGGAGACGACCCTGGTGAAAAGAGTATGAGATTCTATACCGATATCACTATGCTAACATTAGTGATAACACTGTGATACCATTAGTGATATCACTATGATAGCATTAATGATATCACTATGATATCACTATAACAGTGTTTTTTACTACTGATTTCACTACGCTTTTTACTAATATCAGTATCTTTGCACTGATATCACTATGAATATTTATACTGATTTTTCCACCAGGCGGTACTCTCCAAGTCTTGGATAATCATCAAAAAATAAAATTTCAAGGCCGGTTCTGAAGTGTGGCCAGATAAAGCCCATTTTCCTGCACATTCTGAAAAATGTTCCAACCATTCATTGTCGTGACACTGCTGTTGGCGGAATTCGCCCCATTTGCGACACGCAGGACAAGAACCAGAGTGACTTCAAACCAGCCATCATAATCTGAATCGTGAAAAAAACTATGGACGCTCCTTCTTGATATAATTCATGATTGACACTCAAAATGGAATTGAGGGTGGAACGTAAAACTTGGTAAGGAGCAAAAATCCGATATTTTAGTGTCATTTCGAAGATAAAATAGGCATTACGCGCCCGGAGAAGAAAGAAGAGGCCGCGGGCGAGGTCTTACCGCGCTGGTTTTGACAAAGATAAATGGTAAATAACACCGAAGAGCAGTTGGAAATCTTAGATGAAAAAAAAAGAAGAAATACGCTAACATCGCAAACAGATGCTACCCGGCCAACCGCGCGATAAAAATATTGTAGGCAATATGACACGAAGAGGAAAAATTTCACATATATTTGAGGTGAAGCATTTCACGAGGGGGAGCGGGGGGGGGAGAAGGGGAGATGATAAACAAAATTCGTAAACAAAAACCAGAACCGAGGGGGGCGTTTCAGACCGCTGGTCGTGTTCAAAAGCTGCATTTTGCACACGCTCTAGAACTTCATGTAATTTATTGGGTTTTTTAATTAGTCTTGCTATGCTTCAATTTTTTTCTTACAGGGGAATAACACCGCTTGTTCCCATTTCATGAGTCCTGTTTCAGGAATTCCAGCTTTAAAGTCGAAAATTTTCGCAAACATAGCGAAAGTCACTGAAATACACAGCATAGTGCTATACTAATTATTAATTTATACGGTAATTTATAATAGATGCTTAAGAGAAAACACTGTGGCCTACAAGTGTATATTATGATTATACGGATTATAACATTAATCCTGAGAACCTATTTTATAGGCCAACCAGACTCGCAAATCCAGCGAAATTCCTTTTTATTATGAACCCAACTGCACATACGCACAAGAATACATCAGATTAAGTTCCTTAATAATGCACTTTTTTACATGTACATGTAGGTGATTTTACATTGCAGTTGAACGTGTTGTGTTGCATGCATGTTTCCCAGCCATTCGTGGCCATGAGGAAGATAACAAATTATACATGTATGCAAAGCAGTTCCAAGTATTCAGGAAATATTGAGCGACACGTAAAAGCGAGACTAACAGCATTTACCATACTTTGTTGAGCAGCAAAAGAAACCGGAATTTAGCAGAATTTGCACATTTTCAAAGATTTGGTGATTTCTCGGAAGCCTAGGCCTACTGTATATGAACGAGTACTTTGCACGAAAAAAATTTAATATCTATGTTTTCATTTTTTTGCTGTCGGCAACACAAAGCTCATTCGTAGATGCCCGCTGCTCTGCAGACAGCCGCCTGTAATCTCGCTGAATTTCCTAAAAACCGAACTTGGGGTCGTGTTCTTGGCGCCAGGTTTTCTCGGAAGGTTGTTATTCCGAAGAGAAAAAGCGTTACCTTTTTCAAGATCCGACAATCTTGCAATCAACTCGCAAATTATTCTAGAGTGCATGCTTGACTTTCGATGAAGGGGCTTTATGCCAACCTTACTTCTTTATAAATTCCTTCGGAATTCTAACAACAGCTGTATTGCGAAATATATATCCCGCTGAATCTGCTGGGGCCAACTATAGGTTCCTACGATGTCTTTGTAATTTTAAAAAAAATTGAAGCAGACAATCTGAACCATTCTTGACTCGACAGTCTCACGAGCAGAGTAGGGAAGAAAGTGTCATTTGAAAAAAAATTATTCACGATAGAATTTCCGCAATTCTGGGAACAGCAGCTCCGCAGCCGTTGGAAGGGGGACAAGGGCGCATTTTCCAAAATTCCCCCCAGCCAGAAATTTGGCAAGACATCCACCGTGGATCGATAAACACCGTCGGCTTAAGCGACACAGCAGGTTATTGAATAACAATTTAATTAAAAAAGAAAGATGGCGCGATTCTGATGAAGAATCCTGGCTCGGAGGTTTCACCTTAATGGAAAAGCGTGGTCCAGATGGATGTCTTGTCAATAATCTTATTAAGAAATTAGGAGCACAATCCCGACACAGGCACCACCTAGGGCGTTACCACTGAGCGTTCTGAAAGCGCGGGCAAATGAGTTAGCGCAAAAGCGAGAAAAATGCCCAATTAATCATAACACCGGGTGTCGGCGTGCAGGAAGGAGCCTGGCAGACTCTGAAGATTCCATCGCAATTTCCATCCTTGCGTGGCTAAGTGCTGGCGAGGCACACGGAATGGCAGCACTTTTCTTAATCAACCAGCCCGCACCTTCCATTCTGGGGAAGAATGGCCATTAGTGAAATAGGCAAATGAATTCGTGCAAATTTCATAAAAATGGCTGACTAATGATGAATGGGGCTGGCCTGGGAATTGGAAAAGAAAAAAAATTAAACCTTTGGCAATGCAGGCTGTCGCCCGTGTGAGAATTACCTAAATAGAGGCTTTTAGAGACAAAGACTATGAAATCCCGGTGCGTTACCGTGTCGTGCCATTACGCTCAGCCATGGACTTAAGTTGGGAATTTGCCACAAAACTACGCTCGGTTGACAGCGTTATCGACGTTGACTGGAGGAGTGTGGAGTAGCACCAAGCGTGGCCATGATGAATTTGACAAAGGGCTGCGCAAGTTCCATAATCCGTCCATCGACTGTCTGTCACGTAGTAATCCGACATTTCGGCTTTGCACCCCCTCAACCCTCATGCACTTTTACGCTGCTTAAAAATTATATTCTCTAACTTCAACAAACTTCACCTGAGAAACCCAAAGATCATGCAACAGCCTAGTAGCTGAAGTAGAGGTGCAGTGGAGTAGGAAAGGGAATTGAGAACGAAAAGTAAAAAATGTTGACAAGTTCAGTAAGCCACTGGACAGTGTCTCTGGAGACAATTTGGCAAGTCGTGTCAAACTACTAGCTAGGAGTAGCACACCTTCGTACCATTAACTAATTTCTTTAAACAGATTTTGTATACATGTATATGCCAAAATTTCTTGATCCTTCTTCCCATATTTTTCAGCAATGTTTTTATAGATGCGTAGGGAAAAACGCATATAAGGTTGTCCCCTACTGGCCATAGGTTCAATGTAATGTGCTCTTACGATTGATACCAAGGTAATTTGTTTCTGATGAATATAACGTGAAATTTTTGAAAGTATAGGCTCATTTTAAACTCTTTTTAAGCGAGCGAATGTTTTTATATTTCTTCTTTCGTTCTCTTAAATAACTTTCTTTTACAAGATTTTGAGCGTTTCATGGGTGTAATTTAAATTGCTCTTTCGATTAGTACTAAGGTACGTAGTTTCTGATGTATATAACGTGAGACATTTGAAAGTTAAGTAGGTAATTTAGAGCTCTTTTTAAGTGCGCGAAATTTTAGATTTTTTATACGTCTGAATAACTTTCTTTATTGCACAAAATAACAAGATTCTTGCGTTATCTAATAACATTAGTCTTGTTCAATCCAGACGTTGCATTAGCCTCTTTGGGATGAAATTAAACACGTCTGAAATGCGGTGCAATGTGGCACGTAATTGGCACTGTCAAGTGCCATAATTGAGTTTATTGGCAGCCATTTAGGCATACTGTAAACTTTCATCATTTATAAAATGCATGCTTTTAATTTCATTTGCGCATCGACGTCAATTTCCATTGCCGCCTATGGATTTATATTCAACTAGCTTTATAAATTTGAAGATGAATAGTTTGCTCTTAATTGTTAGACATCAATGCTGCAGTTAACGCTTTTCAGCAAAGCAAAATAGCCAACAGCAGGAAGTCCATACTGCGGTTACTGAAGGCGTGAGGCCCCCCGAAGAGACCAACGACATTTCGATGTCAAAAGCCATAGCCGCCTCAGTGTGTAGAGTGACAGCTCGACATTTGGCCAGAGCGAGCTGCCAAGGCCAACAACACCAGACAGTCAGCTGTCAACTGCTAACCGAGAGCCCAACCTCAAAAACGGTTAGGACGTAGAATTGAAACCTATTGCTACCACGAATCACAACAAATGCCAAGAGCACGACAATCAAAATGAAAGCCATAACTCACGTTTCATTTGGATAAAGTTGAGTTGCTCAATGGAGCGGAGTAAGGGCTTGTCGTCCAAGGTGAAATCCAGATCTGGAGGCACCTGCGGTGATGTGGTCATGTCTCGATGCCACGCGACGTCTACGTTAGACACGCGACTAATCAAAGCCGTTCCAATCTACACCAAAACCGAAAAGTAAACAAAACAAGTAGGTTTAATAATATTATAGTGAAAGGTTAACCGTTGCTCGCACACATTGGACATTGAATTCACGATTGTTAATTTTCTAATTTTTCATTCACACACAGAAGATTATTCTGAATACTGTTCACCAGGCACTAGAATACGTTGCTGCGAACTTATTTAGAACGTCTGGATATAAACCTGAAATTTCTGAATGTACATTTAAAAAATGACATTCCTTCATAATAGTAGAGGAAGGCCATCTTTAAAACCTAATATATGCACATGTATTAAAAGAGCCTGAGCCTTTCAAAAATAATTTAAATAATCAAATAAAGCACTACATGCACCGATTTCGTAGCAGTTTCTTTACGTAGGAATCGATATTTAAAAAACTTATTTTTATTTTCTCTCCCATAAAACGCTGCTCCGCCAAACATGCCATTCTTAGAGGCAGCAAAAAAGTAGAGCTGTGGCCTAGGCAAATGCCGCTTTCGATGTACTAGAATAAACTGTTTAGCATAAAATCTGCACCAACAAGTTATAACGTCAGAAGAAAAAAAATCGTTGCGGAGGATGCTATATGGATTCATCCAACTTTCATAAAAAATACTCTTGAGTATGGAGGTGGGTTATCATAGCATGGATGCATCAACTGTGGACCTCCTGGAAGACTCCGAAATGTTGCCCTCACCTGTAGAAAAGCCGTCGGATCAGTTTCCTTCAAGGCTTCGATGCAAAACTGCAACAGGCCGGTGGTGTGCTGCAGTTTGCACGTACAGCTGCTGACCTGTTCCCTTAGGGCCTTAAGACGAAAATCCCTTTCTTGTCTCACGTAATCGATCAGCTGGGCCTCTCTCAGGTGCAAGGCATCGATAAATATTTGGGTCTCCGCTGATATGGCGCTTTCCAACTCCACGCAACTATCCTGTTAAGGAAAATAAAATCGAAGCCGTGAACACTTGGGGCGCGCAGATTCGCAACATTTAAAATTGGTTTACCAGCATTCGCACTCGTAATGGCTCTATTAAAAACATAATTACGAGCAAAACTTTAAGTAAACGTGCGTATTATTCGAGTTATGAGACTTTTTCCAAGTCGTTAAACGGCAGCGAGCGGCTAAGCTTCCACTTTGCATAAACCGCAAACTATTAAAACTGCGGATCTCTAGGGTAAATAACGCTCGAGCCCAGGTTTTTCATTAGCAGTAAATATGAATTCATGGGGTGGCGTAATTAGGTAATAAAGAAAAGCAAGGTAGACGATTACTGGGATGGGAAGAACATGAACGGCGCCCGAAATTCATTCCAAACATTCTGTCTGCAAGCATTGGGAAAGTCCAGAAAACAAAAAATCCAGTTTTCTTGTTCGTTATGAAAGACAGCTATAATACATATAGGCCTATCTATTGTGCACCGTAAGTTGGCACATTCCTTTAAGGAGGTTATTTATTATGGACGCTATTATACATGCATAATTCTTTGACATTTACTCCACCAACTTCGCGAACACGAAAAAGAAAAACAAAAACCAGATAGCATTTGAATTTTGATTCATTTCGACGGCAGTTTTTATGGCTTTTGATTTCCATGCAAAGTAGAGAGTAAATGTTATCCCTACTGTCTGCGCACCGTCATGTAAGTAAAGATTTTTCCCCATGGCTGCATATGCGGTGCTTAGGAACATGGTAGAAGCATACTGGAATTTGTGATTTCTTATAAATTCCTAGGTAGCTTTCTAATCTCCCAGCATAAAGACATTATGTTTGGTAGAATAATTACACCCACAATATTCAATTACATGTCTATTATATCTTGATAAATTCAATTGTATTTAAAAAGTGTACTCTTTATTTGAAACAACAGATTGAAAAAAACCGAATAAATTTCAAATGAATACCTGAAAGCACATACGAGTATTACATGACAAACTAAAGATCTTTACATCATTTTATAACACCTTTAATTTAACACCAATAAAATCATCATTAATGAAAGCAACTTTTGAAATGCACTAGGGATGCAAGCCATCGAAATTCTTAGCTATTAAAATTCCATCAATACATTTATCGCAGTCAACATACACACAAGTAGGCTACTGAATTTGTATTTTAAAACAGACTTACAAACCCCCTCTCAAATCCCGTAAGCTGATATCAAAGAGTGATATTACTTACATTAAGTCTTTCAGACATGGATTTCAGCCTCTGTATCAGCTCCGTCGTGTTTTTAGCCTTTTCAGATAATGTTTGCAGATTCTGAGATAATTCGGTCTGAAACGAGAAAACGCGAAAAATGAAATTTGACAATAGGTATTATTTACATGATTTTTTTAACCAATCTAAGTAACATAGAAAAAAACTTTCTTAATGCACCAACACGCGTCTGAAATATTTGGACACATGTCAAGAGAATACACGACAAGACTTCAAGATAATAATGCCCATCCAGTACCAAAACAGTCTTCGAACACTACTTATTGTATGACAGTTTAAACAAAGATCTCACAACGTACCCATAGTTATCATATCACAGCATAAAGTACTAGTTTTTGACGAAGCCAAGAAGTCGTTGATTCGATGCAGACGCTGGCTCCCCGCGCACTTGAAGTGTTTTTTATAATAAATCTGGCAGTGAAATTACGAGCCTGAAAATGCACCTACCTATTTATTAGTCTCAAGATGCTTGACTTATTTTTACAAACACGCAGGCTGCCGAATATGCTAATTTAGACTCCATGCAGCCTGGTCTAGACGCCTAAAAAACGTCATTTACAGAAAATCACCACCTTTACTCGCACAAAAGTTCACAAATTCACTAGCTAGGCCCAGCGG
Organism: Rossiulus vilnensis; assembly: GCA_034700785.1. Lineage (NCBI taxonomy): Eukaryota > Metazoa > Arthropoda > Diplopoda > Julida > Julidae > Rossiulus > Rossiulus vilnensis. The sequence continues at coordinate 1,516 of JAQIXS010003948.1, read as the reverse complement.
ATTTTACAAAAAAAACACATTGGCAAGAAAGGTTCTTGGAAAATGGCGTGGTTGCATCAGGCCTATAACGACGTCAATTGAATGGCTACATTTGGGCCGCGCTGGTCAGCGTCTGATGTGCGAAGGGGGAATTAAGTCAATTTTCAATTCCGTTCGATTAAATGCGCTAAAACGGAAGAGGGCGAAAACATCCTTATAAATAATTGGGAAATGAAACCGGAAGGGTCCTGGCTCTTCCTCGCGAATTAAGTGGGCAGTATTCGTGAACGACTGCGCGCCAAGTGCCATTTGCAGCGCACGCATTGTCGCCAAAGAAATGAGAGACTTTTGCCAGCTCCTTAATAGCCCTTTAATGCATATGAAATAGCCCTTCATTATCGAGCTTTCGTCAGCCCCCGGACCATTTGCCAGATGAAAGCAGGGGGCAACAGGAAAAGGGAGATAGCGACAAGACTGATGGAGGCTGGAAAGACCGCTCGAACTTGGCAGGATAAATTGTGGTTTCGATCATCTTCGAAAACCAAATATAGGCCGAGTTTTGAATAATTTAGGTAAAGCGATGCACACTGATCGAAAACCGATAACTGTACCTGTACCGTAGCTATGTAAAAATTGAAAATTAAACGGTAGTAAATTTCATGAATGTTAACGTTTTTCCTCATCTAGAAATATTTCAGCAGACATTGCAGAGAATAAATAAATTACTAGCCCTAGAGAGCAGTTGGAAAGCATGAACAAAAGGGTGTTCTTTTCTTACATGTAGTTCCACAGTATCGTGTTTTATATTTGAATGTGTTGGCTTTTCATAATTCAAACGTTGATATGAATTTATTATGAGCATTCTTCATTCAAACTTATGAACACTTTATTTACAAACTGTAGAATGTATGGAGATCGTTTTTATGCATCCAATATTTTAGTATTCGGCACAAGCACATGTAAAAAAACAGCCCGAAATTCCATTCATAATTGATAGAAAAATATAACCTAGATTACATTTTTTGTTTACAACAAATAATACCATTTTTTAAACATGCATGGATGAGTCACAGCAATAATACTACGAATAGTGTTGATTAAGTACAAACATTAAATTACTACAGTAATTAAAAAAGCGATTCGTTGATATGGAAGAAAGTATTGCTTGAAGAGTACATGAAATTTAGAAACAATTCTTATTTTGTATACCAAACTTAATAAAAGAGATTTAATATAGTAAGAAAAATACATATACATGAACATAAACACCAATGGGCCATGGGTATAATAAGAGCACTCAAGGAGCACGAAGAAAATGAAGGACAGGCGCTATGTCTGAACAACTAGAGCGTAACAATATCTGAAATATGACCGAATCGTTTTTATAGTTCCCCTTTGAGCACTCCCCGAAGATCAGATTTTAGGGCGCACTTCTGCGTCATCTATGGGAATAAGCTGCAGTTTGACTGAAATAAAAATCTCAGCTGATGACCGTGTGCTGGCTGGAGACATGAAAAACTTGTAAATCCGTGACAAT
>JAQIXS010003947.1:0-16529 GCA_034700785.1 Rossiulus vilnensis | reverse complement strand
AACGACATCCCTACCAAGGTCAAAGCAATTCAAGAAGTAGCGAGGCACAGAGATGCTGTTTATCGGCTCTATCACACCTACAATGTCTTCCTGAAAACGACCAGAACGAAGTTCGGAAAGAAATCACACTAGGGATTATGCAAACGTAATTAATTTGCTTGCCTTGGCTAAACGTTCTGCTGCGGTTTTAAGGTTGTCTACGTACACTTCTCCCATTCCGCTGTCAGTGATCCCCCTCAAAGTTTTGCCAGAAAGGATGTGGAGCCTAAATGTGGATCGCGTACATTGATTCACCGAAATTTGAAAAGCCATTTTTTAACTTTATTTGCAATACCTCTTGCAATCCAGAGCCTTACAGTATTTGATGGAGCGCTCAAGGCCTTCTTCAAATTCAGGGATGCAGGATGGCAAAGCCGCTTTACCCAGGTCACCAGCTTTCAAATTTCCTAAAATGTTTGGGAAAAGTGTTTGAATGTTAATGAACATCCTTACAGGGCAGGATCCGTAATTTTTACACATTTATTTCAAACCATTTCTGGAACATGTTAATGAAAAAATGGACTTCCAATATGGCGGCTTACATTGCAGACGACGCACGCTTTAACACGTTAAGATATTTTCTAAGCCTAGAATCTAAGATTTAGATGCCTGGCAAGCGCCTAGGACAATTGAAATGTGATAACACATCTTCAGCCACCTACCTGGATAGCTGTTAATCAAAACTTGCTCCAAACCAGAGTTCACTTTGGCTTCAACCACATCTTCGACCGGAAAATCGTAGAGAAATGCAGCTTCTACTCCTTTGAATCCCGCAGATTTCGCCGCCTGGTAACGATCCAGTATATTGCCATGTTCTTTGAACATGGTCGTCAGGTTTGCAGCAAATTTAAGAGCCATGATTCGCGTCTTGTTTGCAACTGGCATCTAGTTAAAATAAATGTAAATTAATCACACGACTAGCAACAATCTTTCTACAAATAAGCATTGCTATTTGCACGCGTGCCTGTCAACAGCTGAGTGCCAAGTTCATACGCCCAATTTATTGCAGGGTTGCACAAAATAGCTTTTACATATCTCCAACGATATTTTATATTTTCATAGACATGCTGCTTTGACGTAAATGTTTTTATGACCGCAAAACCGGTTGTAGTTTGATCATGGTTATAGGATCCAATAACATCTTTTTTGGTCGTTCGCCTGCTATCGCAAAGTAAGGGCGCTTTAGGTAATGGATTTCTGCATATATTACGGCAATTTTAGAGAATATTTGAATTTGCTCTATTTATATTTATTTAAAACAACTAATAAATACCCGTCAGATACGTTTAACTGCCAGAAGATTACGAGTGAAATTAAACAAGCCATTGGACAGTGGAAGATAGTTTGGGTTTCCGATAGGCTGAGGTGCAAATCGAAAAAACAAACTTTCGTCTGGTGTTGTGCAGATATGAGTTGTCAAATGCATTTGTCGTAATTGTTGAGTGTAATTTCCAATTAATCTCACTTAGGATTAGAAATGTTGACGTGCGGACTCAAGGACTCGCGGCATACTGAGGAAAGTCGTCGATAAACGCTCAAAATCTATTTGAAACGCTCGTTTTCTGGCACGGCTCCAATGCGGCAAATCAACAGGTTTTTGTGAGTCTCTGGAAATGGAACTGCACGACGAGGACAGTGCTGAAGAGGGCGGTTCCGTTCGTGCGAAACTGTTGCCCAGTCACGCCAGGAATGGTAAATGCTTTCAATTAAAGCGTGGAAGAAATGACCCCCGATATTGAGCTGACACTGCCACTTTGAATAATAAATTATATACTAGTACCTACCACTGATTGATTAAGTGTCATGTACAGCACCATCTGTGACACCGCAGAACTGAACAGATCTGTTCTTCTATGCATCTCTGGCTTGCAAATTTTTATTTTTTGTGTTATTGACCTTGCCCAAATGTGCCTTATTGCATCGTACATTTCTCCCCATTTTGACAGTTGGAACTGTATATTTGGCACAAATATAATTGATCCCGTATTAAAGCGTTTAAAATCAAATCAGATATTTCAGCATGGACTTTATTTTAAAATTGTGGCTCTGACAGTTGTGGTCAAGATGATCCATTTTTATTTTGTGCTACCCCAATTGCCAGTGCATGTGAAATTTTAAAAGTCTGAATTTTTAGTTATGAGAAGAAACGATTCGACCTTGTTGGATCTTGTCAAAAGCAAAATAAGAATAGTGACCTTAGCTTTATTTGGAATAATTATTTTTTAGTCGTTATCTTATTTTGAATCGTTCTTGTATTGTCTTCTTAATAATTCTAAAATTTCTTAAATAAATTTAAGAAATTGAAGGTTTTAATAAAATGTTTGTAGAAACAATGACATCAGAAGGAAATTATATTCTTCTTCATTAGCTTCTACCTTGCATATGTGCCATGTGCCAAATTACATCACCCAAGGTCTGTGCAATTGCAATATTCTTTCATCCCAAAACCTCTGAGGCATGAGGGCAAAATGCCCAGAAAGTACTTATGGAGTGGCATAATTGGTTTCCACTTATTTGTTGACGAGACAAAGCCAGGAATTAATGGGCTGCACCTAATGTGCTAATGAATCCCAATGCCCTAAATTTTGTCAGGTATTTCTTGTTCGCATCAGATTTGTCAGATATCACTGGATTGATGAAGAAAAAGGAGCACTTTGATAAGTTTCACCTATCTGTTTGCAATATTTTTTTATCTTAACGTACTTCTACTGACAATGAAGTTGATGCCCTAGTTATTCGGATGTTTGCTGTGATTTTTGGTTTAATATGGTGTCCTTGAAGTGCTGCAAAAGCTCTTCTACTGGAATAGGCAAGCCAGCAGAAACAAGTAAAACATCTTAAGTATAAAATATGGCATTTTATAACATTCAGTACAGTAAATATTTATAAATGAAATGGGATTATTGAAGCAGTGCAGTGACAATATGTCGGAAAAACCCATTTATTAGTATGCAGGAATATTTTTATGTTCTTTAGCAGATATTTAGACAGACTCGGCCCTTAAGGCATTGGTACAAAGTATAAAATAAAATAAAAATAGCATAAAAATGCATAAATAATTGTATAATTATGATAATAAGGTTATGGTGTCTGTAAAATTACAAAATTACAGCATTCAGCAACCACAGGTATATTATCCAAAATTACTAAATTACAAATTCGCAGTAATAATGTGCTTTATGTGCTATAGCATTTCTTTAGCTCTGAGGTTGAACGTTTGCCAGTGGCTGGAATGACAATTCCGGTAGGCTAATTTTGAAATTTTCTACGATAATATGAAATATGGTTCAGGCATTTGTTTCTTTTTATTTCTAACCGGACTGTTGATTTTATTTTTGCAAAGGAATTTTTTTGGAAAAAAATTAAACCTATAAAAGCGTTCCACTTTCCCATTTTTGGCAGTTTTAGTGTTCAATCATAGTGAATTCATGATTGATAGTTTTTTTAAATTGTCTGTAAAGAAATCTTTCACTCCACAGGTGACAGTGTGAATCCTGAAAAGGGCCTACCAAAAAGCGTCTTGGTCCGAAATCTGGTGGCCTTCTGGTAAGTGCTTGTCAGTTTTATTCGAAGTAGAGTAGCGTCATTGTTTATCCATATGCTTATTTGCAGGCTGCTGGGTTTATGCAACAATTATGCATACTGCATTATGCTCAGTGCTGCCCATGATATACTAGGAGCTGAAATACACACGTCTAACAGTTCTGACAATGTAGGCAGCGAAAAGTTTCCATTGGCTGATTTGACATTTGTCGAACATGCGGTTTTCTTGACCACATTCTGTTTTTAGGGTACGGACGGCTTTTGCAAAGAAAGGGATTGCAATCCTACATCTACCGGAGTAAGTGGTTATTTAACGATGCTTTTCACGGTTCAGTTATCGCCTTTAAAGTACTAACATCATCCACTTGATAGGCTATTCTGCTAGCTGATGTGCTTCCATCATTAATCGTCAAGATAGTGGCCCCGTTTATATTTAAAGTATCTTATACCATGTGAGTATTTTCCTCGAGTTACCTATTCATACATTATTTTACTTTTTTATGTTACGTTATGCCTGTTGATCATTTTCTTGCAGACCTTTGGTGAGTATGGCCATTACTGCAGCCGTGGTAAGCTTTTTGGTCGTGGCTTATTCCAGTGCAGCATGGATGACATATCTGGGTGGGTGCGGTCAATTTAGATTTGTTGGCAGAGAACACCTGCCAGATCGTTTTCGCATTTGTCATCTTGCAAATTGCTCAGATCTGGTCAAAACATAAAAACAATATTTATATGGCCTAGCAGGTTATGTTTGGAATTGTTTTGGAATTCCCAAGCATTGGTTTTGAACACAGTTTTTTTGTAACATGGCAATAAACCCTGAATGTTTAAAAGTCAAATTTTCTTCTTTCAATGTTTCTGTAGGTGTAGCATGCGCTTCCTTGTGTAGCGGTTTGGGAGAAGTCACACTCCTTCGGTTTTCAACTAGCTACACCAAGTGAGTTATCTTCTTAATGGATTCGAAGCATATATGGTAATATGAAAAAAGACAATTTCATTGTGTTTCTCTCGGCAGGAATGTAGTCTCAACGTGGGCATCTGGTACAGGTACGTACTTTTGACTCCTGTCCTCAGTGGCATACGTTTATTGCACCATGAATTAATCTTTTTTTTTCCGATTATTAGGGATGTCTGGCGTCTTAGGATCGTTTTCTTACGCAGCCATCACAACGGTTCTGTCGCCCAAGAACACGCTGCTCGTCATGTTATGTGTGCCTGTGCTCATGGCTGTGTCGTAAGGACTTTTGATTTCGGTTTTATAATGTTTCTAAAGGAAACTAAGTGAAATGTAAACATCTGCTTTTCTTTCTTCAGATTTTTTCTTATTTTGGTTCATCCATCGAAAATGAAGAAAATGAAGGACAAATTGGCAGCCAGTAGCTATGCATCGCCCACTGAGTCATCTTCCAAAGAGATGGAAATCGATGGAACGTTCTGTAAGGGTATTGCCAATTTAATCCAACACGAAGCTTGCTATCAGCTAAATGTAACTTATTTTCAGCATCAGAGTCTACTGAGGGGTTAAACGTCCAGACCCCATTATTATTCAGGACGAAGTTAAACTTATTGAAGGTTTGGATAAGCAACTCCCTTATTTCATTATTTGTTTTATGGTTTTGCAATAAGGATAAAAATTTTCGCACTTTAAAAATCCTTATTTTAGTTTAAAGTTTCTTAATGATAATTACAACTGCCTACAATATGCCTACATGAAGTGTGTTTTCTCGAGAACTACCAAAAATTGTTAAAGGCCTTTGAAGTTTATGTATAGATGTTGAAATCAAACATTCAGGTTCTTCCTGTAGAAATTAATCACTGCATTTGATCATTATTGGAAATTAGTGCTAGTCACTTTTATTTAAATATTTTGCTTGGAAAATTATCTGGTTTAAATAGTTTTTTTATATTGCATGTTATGTGATACCTGAAACTTATAACAATTAACTGATCTTTTGAAACTCTTCTCTTTTAGTCTCTCTTCATCAAGTTTATTTTGCCACTGTCACTCGTCTACTTGGCAGAATATTTTATAAACCAAGGATTGGTAAGCAATTTTACACCATCAAACAAAATGGCAACATGCCCTGTTCTGATGACACCAGCCTCATGCATTGCTCATTTCAGGTTGAGCTGATTTACTTCCCAAACACAAGTTTGTCGCACTCTGAGCAATACCGATGGTAAGAATATCTATAAAATGGGACAGTAATGAACGGGCTTGTGCCACTGGTAACTTTCTTTTATTGGGTGACAGGTATCAGGTGCTTTATCAAGTCGGAGTGTTCATCTCGCGATCGTCGGTGAACTTTTTTACTTTCAACTATCTTTGGGTTTTGCCCCTTTTACAGGTAATGTATGATGGACATGCACTCGGGCTGCTTGTTGAGGTGTGAAATCTTTAAAATAGAAACTGGAAACTAATGACCGTTGTACTCGTGTTTTTAGATGGCTAATGTAGTCATATTCTTCTGTGAAGCCTACTTTTTATTTATGCCAAGCATTTGGATTATTTTTACACTTATTCTGTTCGAGGGGCTTCTGGGTGGCTGCTCTTATGTTAACACTTTCTACAAAATCACAAATGAGGTAAGTCGAGTTAGATATTTTTATGGTAGTAAAATGATTCTCACGTTTTATGCCAAAATTCATACCTGCCATGAAAATACTCACATTTTTGCTTTAAATACTGAATATCAATGCCATTAAAGTATTGATTTTTTTCCCTGTGAAAACATTGCATGGTCCACTAGGGCTTATGAAATTTCATATCAGTTAAAAATTTTATTTGTTTTGGGCACTTACTGAGTTGAATTTTATTAAAAATTGGTTTGGGTACACCTTTTTCAATTGTAGGTTTATTGTATGATATATGACTATTACAAATTGTTCGTTATCCCTCGCATTCGGAACGAAACTAAACGCAATTATAAGTCCTGCTTTATTGTCGTATCCTGCAGGTGGAGAAACCATATCGGGAGTTTTCAATGGGAGCCACTTCAATGGGAGAGTCTCTCGGAACAACCATGGCTGGGTTCATATCCATGCCTGTGCACGATTGGCTGTGCCGAACACCTATTCCAAAATAAGAAAGCTGATCCAGTTGAGATGACACGTGGAAGGTATTTCGCCCCGGTTTTTGTAAAATATTTACTTCATCAGGGAGTGTACGTAAATTACATAACCACTTCTTTGGGATTTTTAACCCCCACCGCTCATCCTTGTTACCAAGTGTAACCAACAGCCCAACCCCTAGCCATAAATATTACGTAACAATTTTAAAATGTGCCTCCCTCACCATTTAAAAATATTAATTTAATGTGCACAAAAAATCATCTTCCCACATGAGACTTAGCCATTTCGATATTTTTAATCTGTATTTCAAGAAAATCGCTCATTCTAAAATGATAAATAAGAATTTATGCTGCAAATGAGTGCAGTCTTGAATTACCTTTACTCTAGCTATACTCTATCGAGCAAATCCCTGGTTGGCTATCCTAATTGTGGTTTCCACAATACTTTCCAGGCGAATGCTGGGATAGAACCTCTGTAATCGGCCACGACCGTATTTCTTTACCAATTACCTTTCAGCTCTATTGACTGTTCAAAATGTATAATCTCACTTATGTGTTTAAATTTGGGTTTAACTAATTGACCCCCCTACCACATGGCATTAATACACTGCTTGTAGGGTATCAAATAGAATAGAATAGCTATGTGGATCTTAAGTTCACCAGAAAACTGCAACGAAAATCGACCCCTCTCTCCCTTGTAACCATATATGAAATCCCCACCCTCCCCCTACCTGATGATGTAATTTATGTATGCTCCCTCAAGCTTCAGGCATAAATGTTCGAAAATGAGAAAGTGCATTATGAATTAATACAAGCTGAAAATCCCCATTGAAAATTCCATGGCAACAAGGTCTAGTATTATCACTGCAGTACGGCCTGACCCATTGTAGCGAAATTTTACTAAATTACTAAACAGCGGTAATGTTGCAATTTGAAGTGCTTTGGAGTTTTTCTTATAACTGTACAGTGTATGGTACTGCAATAGTGTGAGTCTGAAAAAGTCCCTTGAATGAAATGCTAGTCAACATTTCCGTATAAAAATGTTCAAATATGTATGGGAAATCATGTAAAGCAAATTAATATACTGTAAATAAATAAGAATCTTTGAAAAGTATTCCTTTTGGCGCTTCGCTTTCGTTCCTTACATGCGCGCTAGATGGTGCTAGGGTGTCCGCGCATGCGTCTTGTCGGCACACGGCGGAAATTTGCGAAATTTCAAGTTTTGCTATTCAACGTGATCTGCACTAGATCAGCTGATTTTTTTAACATTTTTTTATAGTAATCCGGGTTGTAAGCGCGAGAAAATTTATTTGAACGAAGGGCCGAAAACCAAGAAGATTTTCGGTTTTTAATGCCGAATGTGCTTCTAAGTGCGTGCATCTGAATGATTATTTATTAGCGATTAAGTGTTTGGGCCCAAAAGTAAAGCAGGACATTGCACACACTCCTAAGATATTTTAAATATATGTGTATGGTTATCAGCATTTTGGACTAGGGAATTTTAAATTCTTGGGTTGGTAGAGTGACTGGAGCCATGTTATTTCAGCGTGCTACCATGGCAACGAGCTACAAACTTATTAATGTTGGTGTGCAATATTGGACTTTTACTATTGAAATGACCAAGATGGTGGCGTCATCGTTTCGATGCAGAGAAAGTTCAGGTAGGAAATCCATTTATGCATTATAACTATCAGACGACGCGTCCATTCCAGCATAATTGTTGTAGAGATATGTTACCTGCATTTACAGTGTACTTTATGAATGTGATCTATCACAGTTAGCACAGTTTTATGTAAAACTGGCGTGTTCTCGTCGAAAAATGGTCATTAGGTCATTTGTATAATGACCTTGTTTTCAAGCGATGACCATAGGTCGTTTTTAATATTTTTTTAGCTGAATGCTCTGTGGAAAATCTAGTTAACAATGAGCGTCATTTTGCCATTTCTGGCCAATGGCAGCTTAGACGAACGTTAGCAAAAATATATCATTACATGTATTGTATATTTTTATCAATTATCATTTATGTAATGTGTTCCACAAGCCCTTGGTAAATTAAAATACATGGCAATAATAATAACTCCTTATAGTTTGTTCCAACCTAGAGTTTACTGGCGATTCATCATTTGTGCCCCATGACATTTTCCATGTGTTGGGCATCGTAATGGCTTGCTCTATGCTGGAAGGCATAATCATTAAGCTCAATTACTTTGGCTCCGTTTATTCAAGTTTTGAACAGACTATAGTCTTACTGATAAGTTTCAATGACATAGGGTTGCAATTGACAAAGATAGAACTGCTCGAATCAAACAATTTTATACTGACATCTTTGATCGTTGACATAAGCAATTTGAGAATCTCAAGTAATAATCGATTACTAAATAAAACTAATGACTAGTAGAGACAATTAGCGTCAATTCGTTTTGCTTTTTTTAATTAGGACTACAATGAGTTTGTTTGAATGAGACACGTATGATTCTGTGATTGTAATCCCTCCATTCCATCTTTGCATGGTCAGTATTATTACATAATTTAAAACATGAACTAGTTTAAAATCGGCTTCACTTTTAAAAATGTGGAGTCAGTGACGATACATGATTGATAGGGACAGTATGACCGTTTATATTTGTTTGATTATCTGGTTGGCTAAACCGACGCAATCTGTCCAAAATTTTGCGACTTAGCCTATAACTGGGTTCGTATCTCCAGAGCCATGTGAACCAGTTTAATTAAGTTTGCCACATGTGACACGTGATGAGAAAATGAGATGATTTGTCACATCCGTAGATGCAGTGCATCCTAAACCATCTGAAATCGTCGAGTTTGTAGGATTTTACTGACTACTTAGATAGTTCCATGTATTTAATAGATATGTCTGCTTTTTACCCCTTATCTAGCTTCCTGTCTCTGGCCCGAATCCAAGATGGCTGCCGTTACACTGTATTCATGTAACATGAAGAGTACTCGTAGGCCTATTGGCGGTCTTTTTTTTTGTTATATTATTAATAATATGTATAATAGCCATTGAATGTGACCCCAGGAGGCCCCTGCAACATTTGGGTGGAGCGGATAAAGATAGTCTTGAGTGAATAGCGTTAATCCGGCCTTTTTCCCTGCTCATACGTGCAGAAAATATGAAAAATATGCGAGACTGCAATTGTAGAGGCTCCCCGAATGAATACGAGGAAGTTTTCTGCGAATATTCGACCCGAAATGGGAATCCATGCGGAAATCGACGCTGTGAAAACTTTGTGAAAATGATGCTCACCAGGGGTCGGGCCGCGGCTATGGACCATAGGGGCGCTCGCCATACGGGACGTTTGAAAAGATCCAAATTAAGGGCAATTAAAATCGCGACAGACCAATGAAACTGTTTTCTGGACGAATTATTTTCGCGAACATTTGCATGAATTTGGATCTTTGCGCCATGTGGGCCCAGCTTGGTGCCAAGTGAAAAATACTGGAAATTCGGGATATTTTAAGAAAATAATTTCCTTTTATTTGCAGACCAGTGGTTTCAAGCCAGTAATCGCCTAGTGTTCAATTCCCCATTACAATTTGACACTTGGTTTCTGAAGTAGAGAATTTGCTAATTTAAATGTGTAATAATTTATTTTATAAATGCAAATTTTATTAGTGGAAATATTATTGTAAAATTAACTCTCCACTTTTTTAATGTGGTAGGTACATTAATTTCCTTCAAGTGACTGTCCATCTGATTATCGTAACCATCACGGCTGACGTTAAATTCTTCGCCATTATGACGTCAGTTTTCCTTTTGAAATGGGATTTGACAATTTGAAACGTTGGTCAATCAATCCAGAAAACTTACCACGATTGATAATGCTTAAACATACAGCCAGTATGACGCGATTTTATGACGCAGTTGACCATTGTCTGTTGGTCGGTGACGCCTTTGAAGTCATTGAACGGTATTAGCGTTGAGGTCATGTATCTAAATATATTTAGTTGGATCGTTGCATAATGTGTTATTTACTAAAAATAAGCTTGTTTCAAATAACTGTTTAAAATGAATTGATATAATCATTGCGTAATATTGTATCCCGATGCGTTTATTCGTTAAAAAAAGTTGTAATTATGCAACTGCCTGCATGTTTAAAACAGTTTTCATAATTGGATCTTTGTTTATCATATCGTAATAAACCATTGCATACTTATTCTCAAATCATTGCTTTTCGGCGTGTTTATCAACTTTATAAAACACGACTCCTGTTGCGAAAGACGTTAGGCCTATTCATGGGAAAAGTGACAAAGTGGCTCCTTAACATGATGGTAACATTGACTTGATTTGGACTTTCTGATGTCCAGGTAATGTCATGGACGTTGCGGGCGTAGTTTTTCACGTAATTGGGGATCGCCCTGTCTGTTTTTCGTCTCCAATTTCCCCTCGAAATTCCCTTTTTTTCCAGTCGAGTGGCGCGTATCTTTCTTTGCCTTTCCCCATTTTCGTCGTTCGGAAGGGGGCAGGAATACTGTACCATGTTTGCATTCTTTCCTGTCTTAAATTCATAATAATAAAAATACTAATATAATAGTTCATATTTTGAATGGGACGGCCTGCAACTTGGGTTTCATTTCTTAACTGTACGTGAAGTGCCTCTGAATGGGGCGGCCCTCGCGTGAATGGGCCTCCTCCTTATGCCATGTTATATACGCAACTGACAAAGGAAAAAATGAAGGATTAAGACCGGCGAATGGTCGCTCGGATGAGTGACCACCTTGTCAAAATTCATCGCGCCGAATTATGGCTAATGCGTTGCACCAAAAGTACGGCATGGGGGCTGGGGCCCGGGACCCACAGCTGTCCTTATGTCATTTGGGAAATGTGGATTTTGGGCGATCAAAACGCGGTGGTTAGGGCCATGGTGGCCCAGTTGTTTCTGGGACCAACCTTGCTTCTTAAGATGGTCGTAAATCATGTGTAGTTTCTCTGAGGAGGAGGGGGTCATCCGCTAGAGGAATGAGTCAGAGAATTCGGATGGCCAATTTTTTTCTTGCGATAGTTTGTTGCACCAGAATACAGTGAAACCTGTCACCAAATAATGTGTAAATGTCAGACATTTTTGGTCATTTATTCCCAAAAGCATGCCCACCATGGAAAATTATACGTGTTTGCTTTGTTATGCAGGGATTCCTGTCTATATTGACCACCCAAGGGACCGGACATAATCGGTCAATATAATTAGGTGGTCAGTATAGTGAAAATAAATTAACTTTAGCAGTATAGGCTAGGCTTTTTCAATGGACCCTAAAATCGGTCAATATGATCAGGTGGTGTGAATAGCAAGGTGGTCAATATGACAGGTTTCATTGTAGCTGCTACATTTATTTTCTTCCTGTGTAGAGCTGGTTGTCCGCTAGGCGCTAGTCTTGAGTTAATTTGTATACTTTGAAATCGTCCCGTTTATTAAACAAAAATTGTAGTAAATCGTTATGCAACCTCTGATGCCTATGTTCAGAGGCTGGGTAGCACGGTTTTTAGACTTAATTTTTTATGTATAAGTAAATAGCATATGTTAAGATTTAAAAAATAACATGTGACCTAATTGACGAGTTCTACACGGGAAAAATAAATCTAGCAATTATAATAAATAGGCCTATTTGAAGCAAAAATGTGTACTTTTTTTTGCATGGTGCTTGTTTTAAAAAAGTTACAAAATTGTGATCAGCTTATAACAACGTTTCAATTAATAATATTGACAACTTAAAGATGATCTTATTATTATTTATTGTTTAACATTAAAGTAGGATGACCCAAGAAAAACGTCACTTTTGTACAAGTTTGATGTCATTTAATATGGAAATGTGTCACGGAAATTGGACGGTGCATTTTAGGTACACTATTAGAGCTACAGTGTCCGGGAACAACTCTTCGAGAGCGCTCTCAGCACCGTGTCCACTCGCGAGTTTGAGCTCTCGAGAGGGAACTTTCGCTCTCACCTCTCAGATTGGCTTAATCAGTAGACGTTCATCATCTGACCAGCAGCGCCACCTGGTGGCTTAAAGGACTTCGCTGCCTCCACGTTCCAGCATAAAATGTCATTCTATATGAAGATGGTGATGATGATGATATTCGGCTGTTGATGAAGCGTTTTTTTTGTCGGCCTCGATCAACCCGCCGCGAAATTGCCACCCCACGGTGACAATGGCATTTGCTAATATGCCATAATTTTGAGTCTTGTCTTCTCCGCTCGTCCATGGAGCCGGGAGCGTCTTAATAATGTGTCCAGATATTTGCACGTCTTAGATATTAAGATAAAGATATTGAATTCTGCACCTCCCCCCTCGCGGCCGAGGAGGAAGAGCACTTTTAATTTCGAACACTGAAAAGTGATTAAAACAGTGGCCATAATCAATCATGACCCGACGGGCGCCTGTCAAAAAAGAGCCAGCCCTGGACTGGAACCCGGGGCCAAGGGCTGGAATGCATCAGCGCGCACTGATGAATATCAGCCGAGGATATATGGAAACGAGGACGGAGGCGACAAGATGAGGCCCTGGCTTTTTTCTTTGTTCTCAGAAATAGCTGGCACATTCCAGAGAGCGCTGGAGAAAAGCTGGGAGGCATTCCAGGCGATCTGAGGGCTCTCAGGTGCCCGCTCCATGGTCCTGTAGGGGGCGCACGCAGCGGTTTGATAGACCGTTTTCGAAATGCAATGGTGGTTTTGTGCAACAGTGTGCGCTACATCTAAATATACACTGTTGCTGCATGTATGATGTATAAAATATCTGGTAATGGCTTTTAGGCTAGTTGCGTTAACTGTCTGAACATACAGCTATGGAACGCCTTCTGGCATTACTTATTTTGTGTTATTGCTGTTAAAAGAATGTTGGTCTTGGATTAAAATTAGTAAAACGTATATATTGTATATAGATACCTATATGGTCTGCATAATATGACTGTCAAAACATTACTTAACAAGCGCCAGAATCTACTTTTCAGGAGAGGGAAAAAACTGGATAGTTTCGTGAAAAGTATAGATGGCACTAATCTGATTTCGATCAAACGACAACTTCAGGCGTTATACACCTATGACGTTTAATTACGAAAGCATAAACGAGAACTTAGTGAAAAACGTGTGTTTTTGTCGAAATTTTACCAAGCAGTCATATGCGCCACACGTATGGCACCACACAAACGTTTGGAACACCATGGCCATATACACTGTAAATGGATATTTGTTTCCACTAGGATTTACAAAACCTGCCAAACTCTCTAACTCGGGCATCTCATCACTGTACCTTCGATTTCCCACCAGCGTAACCAACATTCATGATTCATTCCATAACATTTTAAAACCGAAACCGAATGTGGAGATACTAGGGCGTCCTCAAGGACCTGTACGTTTTATCTTCTGCGGGGGTTTCTCCTGTTCCATAAAGAGACGTCAACCATTGGTTATTCCTTTTCAGTTAAAAAATGTCGACAGCTCACTCATGACGCAACGCGATTTTGGACCCCCTCGAAGGCTTGCAGCTACCAAAAACAAGATTTTTTTTGTTTCAGGGGTAGGCCAACCCCCTCCCCCATGCGCGCATCCTGTGCGCGGATGAACGCGAACTTGCAACAATTCATTTGGCCAACTCGAAAATATGCTTCATTATGAGTTTAGTAAATATTCGGCCTGAATATGACAAGCGTGTAATATTATATCAATGCAGATTTCGACTTAGTCAAGCAGAAGTTCACGTTCGCTGGGCTCCCCCTTTTCCCCTTGTGCGGCGCTTCCCCTCCCTGCCTTCCCATTGTCGGATTTACCCCCCTCGCATTTTTGGAGACGAAATCACGTCGCCAAACGGAATTTCAATTTTTATATCGAGGTAATGTTTACTGTATATTTCTGCTCCTTTCCGAGCGACCTAGTTTGGGTTTGAGCTTCGAATTCGGAACATGTAAACGCTTCTCCTGACACCGATCAATTTCTACAGCAACTCTGGTTTCATTTCATGTCTTTTTAAACAAAAAAGATATTTTCGTTTTCAATTCCTCGATGCAATGTTGCGTCTTATTTTGTTGAAAAAGTGATGGTCTCGTTTTCAGTTCCTTGTATACTGTAATATTACTTTTTCGTAGTAAGACTGGAGATTTCTCAGTATTTTGGGAAATAATTTCATTTTATGTCGGAATCACGTTGCGGTGAAAGAGTGCTCGGAGCATTATTGTGCTGTCATTTTATCAAAAATATAAAAGAAACGGTAGAAATTTCTTTTAAAAATATGGTATGCTGGGAGCAACAGGTTGAAAGGAGAAGTGATGCGCTAAAACGAAGAGGTTGTTGTTGATCACAAACCGAACCCAAAAGGATGTCCACCAATCACCATGCAAAAAAAAATACATTTTTGCTTCAAATACTTATTATTATTGCTAAATTTATTTTCTCAAGTGACGAATCGGTTGCCCACTTTGGTCTGAGATGTCTAGTTATAATTTGAAAATGTCTACCTGTTTATAAAAAAAATTCAATAAACTTAAAAACCATCACGCGACCTCCGAAAACGGGTTTTTAGCTTCATGAAACCTCCGAAGATGGGCATCGGAGGTCGTATAGGTTTTTTTTCAGTTTGTTTTAGTTTTTATAAATAAAAGGGGGTTTAAAAAAGTAACTCGGAACCTAGTGGATAACCAATTCTACGGAGGAATAACTAAACTTAGCGATTATAGTAAGTATTTGAACCAAACATGTGTTTTTTTGCATGGTGCATGGTCATCCATTTGGGTCAACTTTAATGCCAATAAATGTAATGGTTTTCATTTTTTTTCTTTATTTTTTATCAACCTGGAAAATCCATTTTGCTCGTATTTTCGCGGGGCCCTGTACAAAGAAAATGCATGTTCACCAGAAAATGACACTGTTGGCTATTGCAGGGAATTCGGCTGAGGAAATATGATGCAGCTTTTTTTCCAAAAAAAAGTGTTTATTCAACGAGCAGCCCTCGTTTCGTTTTGTTGAGGATCTTGTTGTCAAACAACGCACTGCAGGATTGTTTAAAAGATTATTAAGTCACGCAGACGAGAGCAAACAGTTGGTTTATACAATGTCATTATAGCGCGCAAATATTTGGCAAATATCAAGTTTAGTGACATGCAAGGTGAACTTCTTCCAACTCCGACCTTCTCCAAATATTGCCCTTGGCCGAGCTCGCCCTCCATAGCTGCCCCATGACTGCGTCGATGACGTCACGCCAACTCCCAAACGTCATTTTTGGAACGTCACTTTGCCACCTGTTCGCAGACCATTGGCTGATGGTGTTTTTGATGCCATCCAATAAAGTTCATCCAACTGTGGCAGAATGCGACCCATAGACAGGTGACTATCCGAAAAACATGCTAAAAATAGAGATCGTTCTTGTTTGCTTAGGTCCTTAGGAAGTTACTAACAAAAATGTGCTGCATTGTGCAAGCGGCTATCAAAGTTACCTAAAGCACATTGCTCTTCCATGTATAATGGGATGCTATTACTCTCTGGCTCAAAGCAGCAAAGATCGATGCTTGGTTTTGTTCGGTTTTAACAATTTGTTGACAATAGGTTGAAAATTAACTCAGAAAAGTGATCGTCGAGAATTATGATTAAAATGTTTAGGCCGAATACATTTCGTACATGCATGTGATTTTCTATTGTTTGGTGAACCTATAAATCACTAGGTTTACATGCAACTTTTAAAGCAGTCCTACCGTGAAGCCTTTCAATCCAACGCAGGATGGCGTGAGTTTACATGGCAAGACTGAAACGTCTGCCATCTAGTGCTGAAATGTGGCAAAAACCCCATAATCCTCTGCTTCAAAACTAGCATTACGGACTTTGAGGGTGTGGTCTTTTCGGGTGTGCTAAAACCCGATTCGGCCTTGTGCGTGCGAGA
>JAQIXS010003946.1:0-16535 GCA_034700785.1 Rossiulus vilnensis | reverse complement strand
TGATTGGCAATCAACCATTTACCAACGGTTGGCCCAACGTACGAATGCCAATGCCAGCCTCTTGCCGACAAAGCCGCTGAGTATCCAACGTTGGCGCGTGGGCATCGAGCAGCCTAGATCAAGGTGCCCTGCAAGAGGAAGACACGGACCCCCGCTAACAGTTTCCCCGTGGCAACTGCCCCGGAACCCCGAGCGCAGCGACGACAGTCCTCGCTCATAATGCCCGAGAACCGTGACCACCAGCAGACGCCACAAGATCATACCTTATTATCAAAAGAATAGATAAAACAGCTCAAATTGTACAAATTTATTCGTTTTTTATGCACTGTATTACTCATGTGAATCATGCACATCATGTTAGACGCCACTTTTGAAGATGTTGTCACTTTTTGCTTGTTTATTTTAAAAAATTGGTAGCATGCGTTTTAATCTGCTTTGTGATTTGTAATTAATTGTAATTGTAATAAAAATTTATTGTAATTTTTTAATTTTGCAGACCATATAATAATGCTCTGATAGTCCTGACCCTTTCAGTTTTGATAATTTGCGGAAGTCCCAAAAACAATGAGAAAACCTGCCCACATCACGTCTGCATCATTGTATTCTTCAGCAGAGTCCACATTGGCACACAATTTTAAACGTCTACACATGTGGTGTCTTTCAGATCGTGTTTTGTTGAAAAAACTATGTTGAGAATGTAAAGAAAGACAAATGAATGCTGCAGTTGGAATTTTTTCTCGCTATTCTTTTCACCCGATGGTATGAACTTTATGAGCGGAACTCCCACATTTAACCTAATCTTGGGTGTATTTTTAGCTACAGTATATCAACTTTGGACAGTTAAAAATGAATTTAAGGCAAGTGTAGCAATTGTTTTCAAATTGTCGATTTCAGCCTACCAGGCTGCCAGTCTGCCAGGCTGCCAGTTGACTGAACATGAGCTAGTAAGCTCCAGGTTTTGTTATTTTCCAGCTTCCAAGAAAATCTGTTGCCTATGTGCCAAGTGTTAAATAAATCAGGAGATTAATTCAACTCACTCTTAAGGTGTCAAAAGAGTTGGGAAGATAGTGGGGTTTTGTAGAAATCGTTTTTAATAACCTTATTACAAAGTACCATGTTATAGAAAACATCATTATGTGATTTCCTACTTATACCACTTTAATAGTAGTGATATTATTGTTTTTATACTGATATAACTATATTTATGTATACACAGGTTTTTGGTTTTGGTCAGTGTTTTTAGCGATATCAGTGTTATAGTGGTTCTCGTGACTACTAATATCACCATATTTCTACTGATATCTACTGTACTGATTGCACTGATTTTTCCACCTGGACTGCCCCTCCCTTTGGTCCTTTAGACATTAAACAATTATGTGGAACATTGTTTATTTTCATATTGTTCTTGTGAACTGCTGTTTGCTTTTGTTTATCTGAAACTGTTAAATTGGGTTTCGTATTAGAACAATAATAGCATATCCTTATGGAATGCTTTATTAATGTCTGGATATTCCATTGGTTATAAATCCTGGGAATGGGCACTAGAAAGTCATATTATGGCATCAACTAAACATCCCGCAGTATATCTAGCAAGAATAATATTGATTGACTGCCGCATAATTGCTAATTATCTGAATCTGGAACAGAGATGCATTGACATGTAATAGCTTTATCATTAACAGTTATGATCATTGACCTCAATCTTGTTTATTGCTTGCCATTGTGACAAGCTGTCTGCTATGCTATTGACTGGTAGTTCCGTGGGCAATCTTATTAGACGCTTAACAGAAACGTATATAGTTTTGTTTCTTGGCTGATTTCAAGGGAATCACCCATTGTTGCATTACAGAAGCATTTTAGATTTTTAGTCAGAGACAGTGGATATCCTCCACAACTAATTCATAGCTGTCCTGGTGAAGAGATCAGTGTGTTAATTCTGTACTGATATCATTGTGCCATTTAGGGATATGTACTATTTTTTTGAACTACTGATACTCGTATGGTTAGTTACATCACTCCATTAAGTACTGATGTGTATTATAAGTATATCTGAACTGGTATCTACTGTACTGTTTATACTGATCTTGTAACTAGTGTACAGTATTAACTATGAATTTATTAGTTATTAACGGTAAACACTAATCTCATTACTGCTCACTTTCGGAATGCACATGACATACATTGCAATAAAAATCAAAAGTCAACTTTAATATAAGTTGCTATATTATGCTTTCTTGTTATACAAATAGATAAATAAATGGCCATACTTGTCAATTTGTTAGATAAGTAGATAAATCTTGTTAGTAGTACCTGGTCAAGATAACCTCTAAATTCTGATTGTGTAATGGTTCCTATACGAATATTTAAATGAAAATAGCCTAAGTAACACAGATAAGTAAACTTTATGCACTGTGCGGCAATATCAGGCCATGTCATCATGCGCCTAATGATGGTTTGACCCGGAAGCTTTCTTACTGGTATCTGCAGGCCATTATACAGTAATTGAAAACTCATTAAATTATTATTATAATAATTAATTCTTATGGTTGTTATTAAAGCGCAGCTAAGGGCATTTAAAGTGAAACTTCTTTCCTAAGCATTTTTGTGCCACAGCTTAGCATTATGTAATTTTAGCACTTAGTATACACGCAGTTATTTTGAAAAGGAATTACATGTACATGTTCTTCCTACCCAACACCAAATGGGTCAACATATTTACAGATATGGTCATATATTAATCTGTTCATGCTTCAAAAATATAGTGTTGCAAATTATATTGAAGTATATGTATGAAGTTTATTTATACTGTGAAGTACTAAATTTTGTTTAAAAAATGAAACATGATACATTGCAAATAAAAATATCTTTAACTCTGTCCAAGAAATTAGAAGAGCGAATGTTTGTTCCATCTTCAACACATTCAAAACTTGTGAAAATAAAATATGCATCAGTTTGTCTGATTTTGTGGACATATATGTATATGGATTTATGTTGACAAAAATATATGGGCAATCATTTGATATACTGTTTATGTTTTTACGAACTTGCTTAAACTGTATATTGACATGTGTAAATACGTGGACACACAGTGTACATGTGTAAGAATATAAGAATTTTAATTAATGATCATATCTGTAAATATGAATACATACATTGCCATATATGGATAACATAGACTTATATTAACAATATATGGACATTTATGGATATGACTGGACCTTTATCGCCATGTACATGTAGTTATCCATTGCTGGCCAAGTTTAGGTCTAATCATATAGGAATGGTCAAATATGTCCATATATGGCTCAAATTTAATTTTTCCGCCCAGGAAACCATTAATACCATAATCCCATAATTTGAAATGTCAAAAATTATGTTGATTTACACATCTACATGTATAATGCCATTATGCTTTAATTCAATTGACAATCTGTAACGTGCTATTGTAAATGATGGATTGGTCTTCTGGAATATTGTCCGGTTCGAAGATGTTCAGATGTTCAGGAAAGTCCTCACCGGCTTATCTGGTGGCAAGTAACACGCAGGTGGCCAAACCCTTCATCGCTTTGCAAAGATTATCATTTTTTGTGAGGGTGACCCTGATATTTATTGCGCTCACCCATCAGCGCCAAGGGACTGCTGATGTGGTGCTCAGATTAGAAAATGGCCCATTTGCTGCCGAGATTGAGGCTTTTGAGAGCAATAAAGCTCGTCTCTGTGCACGTTCAAATTGATCTATTCGACAGAAAAACTTTTACTCTCGTGCTTCGGGCATTTTATTCCATCAGAGGAAAGTTTTAGCGATGGTGGAATTGATTGAAGGTGCTAGGCTTTTTACTGCCTCATCGTTTAATCCTGTACTCTGGAATCATGACATCGCAAACGTGTTTAAGCATTGATGCTGCAGCAGTAATGCATCGTAATAGCAACCTTGTATAGTCATATAAACCGTGTTTACAGACGGCTCTATAAAAGCCTAATTTTATAGTTAAGGTTTTGGCTGTTTTTGCAGACCTTAAGGGTTTGCTAGTTCTCATTTGCAACCCTCAGTTTATAGACAGATTAACACCACTTAGTAGGCGTGTTTTAGAGGACATTTCCTGGTTCATACTTTAATAATAATATTAATAATAATACATTAATAATAAAAAATGTTAATATTAAGTTCCAAATGTCGGAAAAAACAATAGCAGTGTTATTTGTTTTGCATAAGGACTGGTTGCCCCATTGATAGTTAAATGAAAGGTTAGCTAACCCGGTCTTTATCTAAGGTGTTAACCAAAGGGTATGTAGGTTATTGTTGCAACATTTTACTATAGGGATTTTGAACCCAAGGAACAGTATACATGGTAATAACAGCTTGCTGCTAGGGATTTTGAGAAAATTGCATCAAATTAGAAACCTTAGGTTAATCCTGCCTATTAGCTATATAGCCATGCAGCAACTGCTAACCTGCTGTGATGCGATGCACACATACATTCTTACACAATACATTTATGTATTATGATAGATTTAATTTAAGTTTATTTAATGCTTTTCTGAACATAAGTGAAGATAAATATAATTACATATCAAAATGAGGGACATTTTAAAGGACTTATTTATTATGTATAGATATTAAATACCGGAATACAAACGCCTTTTTAGTCATGTTGCATAAATAAATCTACATGTATATAGTTAATTTTTATGCATATTCTTTTTATAACGTATATAACTCGACTTTAAAATGTTCAGCATTTGTGGTTCATATATAATTGATGGAATTTTTTATCATTTATTTTTAATTTTCGAAAAACAAACGCTTTTCCTTTGTTTTACATCAATAATGCTGCATGCAATTGTTGTACTATTAGTATTCATATCAATAATCCCATATTTAGTGTTTGTAGATTTATTTTAATTTAGTTCAGGTTTTGTGCTGAAGGCACGAAGGCTGACTAAAATTAGTTGCAGACTTTAAGTGCATACATATCATAGCTGGAATTTAAATTTCATGACATTAGCTGCAGTATAGTGCAGTTAATCTCCTAAAATATCTACGGAAATGCACCTGATTCCCAATTAGTCGTAAGTCATTTGCTATAATTGCCCTATGATATTTCCCTATAGAAGTAGCAAAATATTAAACACACCAGAATTAATAAAGTACAAATAAATACAATAAATGCAACTTATTTTTACGCATTGAAACAATTAATATAAACATCTAAACCTAAATCTTAACCACTATAACAACAAAACCTTTTAACAATGTCATATCAGCACCAGAGGTGAGAAAAATGCATTTTTGCAGAATACCCTAGCGTGGTCTAGAAGTAAGACGTTGTTCAAATTTTATCACGTGGCAATGTCATTTTCACCTGCACAAAATTTGGCAGATGCCTCTCTGAGAGTAAGCACAGTTCGTAACTGCTAATGCTGCCTTCAAGTGGCTGAAGCAGTATTAAATCAAATCTCCACAGCAATCACACTTTCAAGACAAATTTTTCTCTGGTGCACTAAATATTATCCATCACGTCTCTGAACTGTTCCCGATTCAAATTCAGCATGCAATCATAGCAGAGATATTCAGATTATTTTATTAGGGGTAATAATCCCAATGATAAATTGGGCTTGGATGATAAATCTTGGTTTTAAACAGGAAAATGCATTCTAGTAAACTCTCTGGATATTTAATGATATCTTTACTGAGAGCCTAATAACAATATTGCACACAGAAATGCATAAGTTAACTCAAAGCTTATTAAACCTGTAAGATATATAACTGTGTACTTGCAGCTCGTTTGTAAGGTTTGTATATTCTATTAAAACGTAAACAATAAAGCATTCACAATTAGTATCTGTAGATTTTGATATATAACGTTTAGTAAATTTATGTTACTAAGCCTTAACATAGAACTTTAAAAAAACATTTTAAAAGCTTTAACAGTTTACCAAAAAATTATCACATGCAGATTTCAGCTGTTTACTGGATAAGATTCTGTCAACAAACTGATTACAATCCTATGAACCCCAGTATTTTTCTATAATTTAATATTCCAAATATCTGTGGTGCATTTAGAGTAATAATACTTTTTATTGAAGTATTTTAGGGCATACCATATATTTAATATTCAGCAGACGTTTCTCTGGAAGTGCACCAACATGCCATAATATCTGATGTAGTTTCTCAACCGGATATTGGTGGAAATGCCCTGTAAATGTATTATTTCTGGTCGTGCACTGTTTTTCAAAAACGTTTGCCTGGTATTCTCTTACCCAAGTGCAAAGTTAAATATTAAAGTTAAAATTTTATTTATATTGACGTGCAATATAAATGTATTTGCTTAAAGGAAGTGAGCAGTAATAAGATTGTCTTTAGTAGAAAATCTAATATTTTTCAAATGTGGCCAAGCATGCAACCATGCGTGCCTTTATCGAAAGTTTCCATGTATGATGATGTCAATATATTGACATATATGGCTCATACATATCCAGTTAAAGCAAATATTACCCTGTATTTGATCGTTTTAAATGTTTTCATCTAGGCAATTATAATAGCTTCTTTAATGTATACAAAAATTCATAAGTAGGGATGTGGTTTTGTTAAAATTTAATTTGTTCATGGCTTCCCATTTCTTTTTGATGTTTTAAAAAATAATTCATTGAAAAAATCTTACATTCTACAGTGGGCTATGCATTTATAAAAGGTAAAGCAATACTTAAAATGAAATGAAATTTAGATGGGTTAGGCCATACAGTTACAATCATAAAAGTAATAAACCAGAATTTGAATTTATTATAGGTACATGTAAATAGTTGAAGGCTATCAATGATTGCATTTAAACAACTGTTTTCACCATTTCTTATTCATCTAAAGTTCTGAATCTGATTTGAAGTTGTTAGAATGTCAGTGTTAAAAAGAATTGTGATTATTAACGATACCAAGTTATATAAAAATGAAATATTTTGAAATTGATTAGAGATAGCAGAATTGTTTTAAGTACTTTACAACAGCGCTTTTCTGCGCGCTTTTTTGCATATTTTATTTTTTTATACAAATTAGCATTTGTATAGTAAAATATGTTTTCATCTTCTAAAAAACTAACTTCAGTTATTTAATTTAACTCACATTTCATATATTACAGCTTAGAATAATTCGTTTAATTTAGGCTAAACTTGCTAGTAAGTTATAGAGGAACCTTTTTAGAGGACTTCGTTATCAAGAAAGAAAGCCTGCATCTCGTGTAATTCTATGTGCGATGTTAGCAATTCTTTGAACAATTAGATCGCTAATTATGAATTTTAAAATTAAACAGTAATATATATTGTACTCTCCTGCATGTCCTTTAGGCTAATTGATGATGGCATATAAAGCTTTTGACATTCTTGTTTTAAATTAATAAATGGAAATCAAGGAAATGAAGGAGTATCATTTACGCAAATGCTTTGAAGAACAAAGTTTCCCATCATGGCATTTGCTTAAATTGTAACTCAAGTTGTAAAATAACAACATTGTTGATCATGAACTTTAGGCTGTATCTCAATAAACCTTTTTATATTATCAGTTTAAGGAACGCTGTAAAAACATTCTTGAAACACTTTTAAATAAATCCCCCATCGTAGTTATTTGCTAAATTCTTGCACAGGTTTTTCAATAACCACAGTAATAATCATGGAATCAAGGTTCAATCACTGCACAGTTCTTAAATATTAATAAAAATAACACTATAAGCAAATGTGATTTTAATGCTAGATCTGCAATTGTGGATCTTTAATGTTCCATTTTGTGTTATTTGTTTTAACAAATAAGGAGAAAAATCTTTTGTAAATCCCCTGCATGCCTTCTGTGCTTCGCTGTGATTGTCCTTTTTCCAACCCTGCTCCTTTTGCCTTCCTTTGTATGGACAAATAGTCTGCTAGACTCTTTTAAAGCTATTTATCATTCTAACTTTTACTTTGTTGTCTTTTAACCGATTTTTAACTAACACTTACTTTATTATTATTTTTCTCTTTGATAAGAGGATAGTGGGGTGCTTCAATATCGCTGTCTGGGCACTATTTTGCCTTTCCCGCATTGCACTCGCTAAGCCCACAACCTACCAACCAAAGAACCCTGCACACTTATGATGCTATTCAGCTTTTCACATTCTAGTTTTCAAATAATAAATTGAAATGGCCTTTTAACCATGCCAAGCTGGAGTACCGAATGACTTCGAACCTGATAAGGGATGCAGTCTGCTCAGATGCATAAATTGCTCTCTTGATAATCCCGCAGCGCTTATGAAGAAGTGTGTGCTCTTGCATAACTCACTTTGCACTTTTTGCCACCATCTTCATATTTGCAGAAAAAAAGCCTCATTTCATATGCTCTCGCATAAATATTGGGTTTTATTGGACCACTTGTCTCCGCAGTAATCCGGCATCGCTAAATGCTTGTCACTCGAATGCTTAATGGAACTAATGCAGAGCTGCCGGTGTACAGAGGCACGCAGCATTATTTATGGCACGGTATTACCAAAAAATATTAAATCTGTTATGAAATATGCTCCCGTACGCGGTGTGCATAATGCATGAGGCTGCAGATCCCGGGAGGGCAGCGATTGCGCGAGTCGCGTCTCTATTTGGGCTGTAATTTAAATTTCCATTAAATAAGCCACTCTCTGTGTTTAAAGGGAAGAATGAGAAGCACACCGACAATTCCCCAGTTATTCAAAACTTGGGTTTCAAAAATAGGCCTCGAGCAGCAATAATGTATCGACGTGTTTTTTTTATTTTATTATTTTTTTATTAAACTCCGGTTCACTTGTTACAAATCAGAACATGAGCAATCCAATGCGCGAATCGGTTTTTTTAACCGTCTAGACAGACGCTTGTGGAGCATTTGGCTCGCGCAATTTAGCGAGCAAATTTTAAGTTTTCCTCGATTAGCTCTCCTGGTTTAATGCTGCGTCAATTATCCATGCATTTGGCTCATAGCTATATTGTATTCCAAATTTGAACAAGTTGCTTGTTTCCCAGTGAAAAAGTTGAGTATGACCATATATGCGATTATTTGCTATACCTGACCATATATGGGCCATATGTGCCCATATATAAGGCATATATGGACATAGGCTGTAGATCAGTGTGTGTAGAAGTGTTGTGGAGAATTTTGGATTTAGCCATTTATGGAATATATAGATATGCAAGGTTCATTTGTAGCCAATTTTGGATTTACATATATGTGGAATATATGGATATGTATAGATATATATATAAATATATGGCTATGTCGGGTTCATTTGTGGCCATTTTTATCTCTAGCTATGTATGGAATAGGCCTATTTTATATGCATGGTTATGAATGGATCTATGTCCATATAGGCTATGCATATAGGCCAAATTACATGTGCATATATACGTAATATATGGAAATGCATATATCATTCATTTGTAGCCAGTTTTAGATTAACTCATATGCATGCATGTAATAAGTAGGGACATATATAAGCGTATCTATACATTTCATGGACATACATTTTCCCTTCCCATTTTCCTTCCCAATTATCCTTCAGTTCTTCCAACTGTTGTTAATTTGTATTTGAAATTTCATTGACGTGAAGAATTTGGGTTAAACAGATTGACCCTCTTTATTAATATGTTGACTGTAGGGTACTGATTAGAATTAGAACACATATATCCATATACATCTAGGTCCATTTGTGGCCAATTTTGGATTTATCCGTATATATGGAAAAAGCCATATCTGGCCATATTCAACTTTTCCACTCAAGTTGTTTGTTTGTTTAAAAAAATTTAACGTTGGTCTACATCTGCAATCTTAAATTTTTCCATAGGCCTCGGCGCAAATTCACATATGTTGGTGCCTGTATATAAAAATGGACACTGTATCTTTCCAGACGCTTCATGACCAGGATAATTACTCCGGACTTTGTGGCCAAAACCAACTAGCACATTATGCATATTATTTGAAAGGTTATCAGGCGTAAAATTAAATGCCATTGAAATTATTTCGATATCATTTAGCTCTACATCTATTTTATTGTTAACTAATAATATAGAAATGCTAACATTTTTAACAATATAAGGTGCTAGTCCAATTATTTGCATAATTAAATGATGGTGAAGATTAATTTCGCGGATATCCAGATTATTTCATTTAAGTATAATTTTCTGCTAAAGTAATCTGGTTTAAGATTCTTTATCCTATGTGCGAAGGTTATTATCCATTTATAAGTCAATCTTTGCTTACTGAATAACTTCTAATGAAGATTTTTTAAGACAACATCTATTATTTGGTTGCTATATTTCAAATTTGACTTTGAGCAATTCTATAAATGTATTAGTAATAGGTTACCTTTTCTAAGATTAAATTCATTCCAATATTATCAACCATGCACTGCTAGATCATTTTTGAATTTGGCTCCAGGTTGTATGTTAAAACATATTATGGACTGCAATTGTACTAAAACACATCAATCAGTAAATTATTTATTTGTACAGGGTGTTTCAAAAAGTACTTTACAACTTTGAAAAATCTTATTAATTTATTCAAAGAACCTACAGAGGTGATTGTAGTGTCAATTTGTAGGGTGTAATGTTCTTTAATGGCTGGTCGGGGGATCTCACTAACTGGATGCAAAAATCAAGCAGTCTCTCTGGATAATACTCAACGGAATGGCGTTTATTTCCAACACAATACGTCCGTGTGGTTACATGGGATCACGGAATATCACATCCATAAGTCCTTAGCAGTTATGCCAATCCCCAAAACTATCAAACATAGCCACCCAACTTCCAGGTTGCCATGGACGCCACGCACAGGCTATCCTTCTCCAAAACACGACCAGGGCAGACTAACTTCCAGTCCCTTCCTTATTCTTTACGTCACCTTGCATTCCATTCCCTGAATAGAATGCAAGTATGACACGTCGCCCCGCATTGGAATGCGGGCGACCTTCCCGCCTACTCCGGCGGTACATAGTTACGTGACCTCTGGTCATCACAAGGGAAACACATTATCGTTTGACTCGCGTGGTTTTCTAGTGTTAAATCGCACTGTCACGAGCGGCAGTTGGGTCAAAGATGGCTGCCTTCACTGGACCCGAGCGTGCTTGCTGTGTGTTATAGGTCGAAGAATCAAAGTCGGCAACAACAGTTCAGCGTAATTTCCGTACCAAGTACGCTAAAGATCCTCCTAGTAGGCCTACAATTTATGAGTGGCATAAATGTTTTGTAGAAACAGGGTGTTTGGTAAAACATAAGAAATCACCAGGTCGTCCAAGCACACTTGACGAAGTTGCTGAGCAAGTGAGACAAACTTTTGTCAACAGCCCTACAAAATCGGCATCTTTAGTTTAAGGTAAAAAGAATTAATGTGTTTTTCTACAAATTGACACTACAATCACCTCTGTAGGTTCTATAAATAAATTAATATGATTTTTAAAAGTTGTAAAGTACTTTTTGAAACGCTCCGTATAAATGTCTGTTCTTAGATCATTTAAAATCAGGTTTTTCAAAGTTATTTTTTGCATTTTATTATTTATGTATTTTTATTTCATATTATCTTATAAATTAATGCATTTTATTTTAAATTGATTTAATTGGTTTGACATAAAGATCATGTGCATTTTTGATGCAATCTTACTGTGAAAGTGAGCTTTTGCTATCAGGATCTTGCGTAAATTGATTTAGTATTTGCAGATTTCATCAGCGAATAGCGAGCCTCATGGGAGAGAGAATTACCTCTCGTATACGTTCGTCGTTGATGCAGCTCATTTTTTAATTAAAAGATTGCTAAACTATGGTAAAATCCCTGATTGGTATCATCAATCTTCATTCCCAAAATAGATGGAAGTGTACGTCAACCTATGCCAGGCTTTGCAAACTTCTGTGCACATGACACGGGTCGAGCTGTATAGTCAATTTGTCAATGGTCAGTGTTTGTGCCAATCATTACTTGCAGCAATGCACCGGATATAATTGATTGCTTTCAAGGGTAAGGTGCAGCGCATATAAACGTTTTTCACAACGTGACCATCAGAAAATGACTTATCAAAGGTTTTTTGGTGATAGTTTTACAAAACTTGATGTAACAGTTAAATTCAACTGGTGTTTCTATCAAAACGTTTAAATTGTGAATCCTAATTTTTACAAATTTTTAAGTGAACATTTTTAAATCAATTTGTACGATAACAATATTAATAATGATGGGAACAACATACTGTCAAATATTTTTTGGAAGCGTAGTCAGAACAATTTTTTTAAATAACAAAAAAGGTGCATTGCTTATTGCAATAACTTAATCCGTTGAAAGTCATTTCGGGTGGTAGAATCCTTTATGGACAAGTCATATTCGAAATTGGTCACAAATGGGCCTTTATCGCCAAACTTCCATTCAAATCCATAAACGCTTATATTATGTTAATACATGTATATGGACATACTGTGTATGACATATTCCGTCTATGGTTATATCAGTTATTGGCCACAAATAAACCGTAATAAACAGTATTGAATAACAGTAATTGAAATGGTCACACATATTTAAGTATATCCATACATGCAAAATAAAATAATGGGAATGTAGACAAATTTGACTTATACCATTTATGGTTGGAATAGAAATTGACCACAAGTAGACTTTAGATATGTGAGCATAAATGCAGCCACATATGGCTTTTTGTAAATGACCATATATTGCTCAAACATGATCTGAAATGGTATATATAACCCCATATATGGCCATATTTAACTTCACTAACCGGGATGGCATAAAAACTTACTTCATATTCTGAAAATTTCTGCTTTATGCTGAAAAGTAAATTTGTCCATGCATTCTTAAAGAAAATATGTTTGAGCGTTTTTGATATTTTTTTGCTTCTGCAGCAGAACTGCTGAGCTTTTAGAAGTAAGTTTGGGACTGTGAAGATGAATCATTAGAAAGTGGGTAGTTTTTCATTTGTTGGAGCTTTACCTTGTTTGGTTTTAGATTCAGTTCAATATGTTTGCTTGAAAATGATCAGTTAATCCCTATTTTTACCTGATTTTCACGAAAAAGGGCTTAATGCTAATACTTTTTTATTCTCAAATAATGTTGGGATTATTTAGGCCTGCCTTTGCTCCTCAGGCATCTAATTAAAAAAATAAGTCTTCAAACGGGTCTTCAAACTTGCAACATAATCAAACAAAATTGCTGTACAATTCAAAGTACTGAATTATAGACTGGTCACTAATTGATTAATCATTAAACACGTGCTTATTGCTCCTTGAGAAAATAGGGCTCCTAAGGAATAAAAATAATTGCAAAATTACAATTTCTCGTAATCTTCAATTGCTATTGTTTCTGAGATCTAATCTATTTGTTAAACAGCTTGCCTTATATCGTTTCTTTATTTGTTGCTTCTTAAGAAAAAGCGCTTTAATTGTAGAATTAAAGGATTCTAGTCAACGTTACATTTCCTTTGCGACGTTTCGGACAATTAATTTGTCCATCCTCAGGCGATCCTTTTAATGAAAATAATTTAAGGAATACACGAGAATGAGGTAAAATACAATCAACAACTCCACAGGAAAAAGCGTTTTATAAGAGGCAAAAAAAGTAAATTCGTATTGGATTAAAAAAATTCTACTTCGATTTATTCCTTATTAGTAATATTGGTAATAATTTTGTGAGATAGGTAATCCAAAGCGCAATTCAATATGTCTTAATTACATTAAGTTAAAGTTTAAATAATGCAATTTTATCAACATCTAAATTGTGATATCTAAAGGCAAGATGTATATTCTCATAAATTTGGCTTAATTTTATTGTTTTATTTAAAGTCATTAAGCAAATGCTGAATATCGCAAGCTATAGGAGACCATAACTGCTAATGCCTTATCATTAACATATTCAAGAAATACACATAAATACATAAAATTTAAGAACAGCTTTAACAAAAGCAAAAGTAAACAACAACTTTGTTAAGTTTAACTTTGTTGCCTGTGATTTTAGATTGAAACTAATCTTATTTTTAGGTCCATATGTTCCCCATTGTATCATTATGTCATTCTGTCATGGTATCAGTATATCTGCTTAGTATGTTTACTGTAGCATGCAAATACATTATGTCATTAAGCTCACAGTACATTGTTTTCTTCACAAAAATGACAAATTCGTCATGAAAAACATGGGGGTCCACATGAACCTCAATTGGTTTTTTTTTCATAAAGAAATCACATTTTACATTATAAAGAAATGCGGTCCATATGTAACCTAGTGGTAATTTCCGCTATAAAACTTTTTCGCAGTTTAGGGTTTGCCAATAATGTCTGTTATACTCAAATACTTTGTCTAATGCTCAGTTATGGAATATGGTTTCTTCAGGGACATTTAATGGTGCCTGAAACTGATAGTAGGACATCTTTTTTTCATCAGAAAATTACAAATTTCTCATTAAAACAAACTCCATAAGGACCCCCCACCCTAAAGACCTTAATATAATTATAGCTATAGCTTGGGTTTGCCAATAATTTGCCTAGGCTTAATTATTTGTCTGTTATCCAATTATGAGATATGTTTTTTTACTAAGAACTAAATGAATCTATATGGAACTTAATTGTAAATACCACCATTAAATCTTGGTAATTATATGGTTAATAAGATTACAACATTAACAGAAGGTAATATTTAGATGTAACTTCAACTTAATGTTTAAATATAACACTGTGTATAGCTGTGAACTTTATTCACTGGAAGTAAAACGAATTGGTAAGTAGCTAGTAGCATCACAATTGTCGCACTAAAAGTAGAAAAGATTTGCAGTTTGTGTTTATGGCAGGCAGATATGAAGTAATCTTTTCTAGCTAAGCTGGCCCAATTTCAATATGCATTTATTGACTCGTTATATGGATTTTTTAGTCTCTCTGCCCTTTTAGAAGGCTTAACTTAAATGCTCTGAATTTGAGATCGCCTTGCTGCACAATTTATGCCTGTCTCATTTCTTTCACTTTTGAAATATCTCGCCCAAAACGTTTTTTTTAAAAATACTAACCTTCGGGATCATTCTGCTCCTCGCTTCCCAAGCCTGGCTCAATCATAACAAACACTTCTTAAGGTGACGTCTTCTCTAAAGCTTGATCTCGCATATATTACTACACCTACGTTTTCAAAACTGCTCGCATTTCTTCAACGTCAACTCATTCTGAAAGTTGATCCATGCTTGGCAGTGGTACAGCAATTTCAAAATATCCTTAAATCTCCAGAGATTTAAGTGAAACATGGCTGCAGTTCATAGGGAGGATGATTTCTTTGCTTATCGCAAACATGAACCCTGCTCCACAAAACAATAATATTAATAATTTACTTGTTACAAGTACAAGTAAATATGATGTAATAATATAAGCCTGGTGCTCCACAACATACATGTCCACTGTCGAAACATTAAGAAGTAAAATAATAATAATAATGGTAAAACTTTATTCCAAGCAGGAAAAAGGCACGTCAATATTAAAATTGGACAATTCATGTAGATTTTACTGGTTTAAATTTTTACAAAAGACATAGAAACTTGAAGCATACACAACTTGATTTGGTAACAAATTCCAAATTCTGATGGCCCGACAAATAAAAAAGCTTAAACGGCAATTGCATCTGGTCAAGTCCCAGGTTACCATTTTGGTAGTTTAACCATGCTGGAAGGAGAGAGACACAATGGCGTAGCAAGGGATAAAAACTATATTCACGCTGCGTGGGGATGTACAATTGTGCATAAGAAATGTACGCGACGCAGTAACAAAGATTAAATGGTTGTACATAGAAACAGGTGGAATTTGTCGAAAAACCTTAAAAAACTTGAGGCTGCTTGCGGTAACCACGGTAGGGAATGATCCTCTGGTTACCACGGCCACGACGCGGAAATGCTTTGGTAAAGGCATGCTATGTGTGCAGGCGCAGGGCGCATGCACATCATGCAAAGAGTTAGTGCCATTTTTGAATTTTAGGTTTGGTTTTCGAGAGGCGCTAAGTTTTAATTTAAATTTACAGCTAGCTTGGTGCCAGTTTTGGAATTAAATTTGAGCGGGAATTTGCGCCAAAAAAAAGGGACACGAAGTGCGAAAAACAAGCCAAAACGGGTGCGAGAGATTCACCAAATGGGCGCTAAAAACGCGCCGAAAACAAGCACCTAAAGGGCGCCAAAGCGGGCACTGAAAACGCGCCGAAAACAAGCACAAAGGAGCGCCAAAATCGTGCCAAGAGGGCGCCGAAAATGTGCAGAAAATGCAAAAAAATCGGGCGCCAAACATGCGCAAAAAAAAGAAAAAATGCAAGAGAATGGCGGGCCGGTAATAGTAGGGTATGTCGCCACATGGCCGACCCGCAATACAGGGTAGCCATGCATTCAAGCCCCATGGTTAATATCAAGTTTATGTCATTTCGATAACTTGCGATCGGGGCATTTGTGGGAATTCTCTTTTGACATGGTAAGGGAAGGCATGATACTGTAGCGCGGAAAACAAACCGGAATGCCGTACGACGCGTATTTCGAAAGAAAACAACAAAATAACGA
>JAQIXS010003945.1:0-16538 GCA_034700785.1 Rossiulus vilnensis | reverse complement strand
TTCCGGAACGCCGTTCCGGCTCGTAAAAAAGTACCGGAACGTCGTACCGGCGCGTTCCGGCCCCACTACACCCCTGCTCAGAACGAATGATAATGCGAAATATGCTAAGGCGAGAGTATCTTTGTGAAATTTCTTCCACTTGCAAGAACGATTTGCACATTTTGGATCACCCGAAATGAAACTTAAGAAATGATTATAATAAATTGATTTAGTTTCATTCAGAATTATTAATGTTATTTTTGGTCATTATCCGATCAGTTCTTCTCGTAACATAAAATTCAGAAAAACCTGCAACCTGCCAAAGAAATGTTCATGCAAATCTTGAGATTTGCTTCAAATTTTCACTGCCTGATGCAGTTAATTCAGCTATTAAATCGTAGTATAACGAAGTGATTTACGTGTGATTTAAATACATTTGCATATGTTTATGATGCAATTTGCGGGATTGTTTCATTACTAATTATTGATCAATGTGGTTTTTGTGGGAATTGAGCCGTCAAACCGTCGCCCCTGGAAGATTCAAGCATCTCAACCAATTCAGCCGTTAAAGGGAAGAATTGATTTCTGGGAAAGTGGCTAACCCAGGCATCGATTCCACGCAACCCTGGTTGAAAAACGGAAGCAAATCTTTTCCTTCACGCATTGCATTGTGTGAATGGAATTCAGTTTCCAAGCTTCAATTCTTCGGTTCTTTGATTAGCTGGAGTGGCACTGTTTGGGAACACAGAAGCGGTTTCGAAAATCTTATTGACATTTTCTAAATAAAAAAGAGCGTCTCCGTGACAGTTACAGCTACGTGGATATCTAGTTTACTTCTTTTAACGTAAATGTTAAACGAGTTTTAAAATCCCAACTGTGAAGTTGGGACCTGTATGACATTTCATATTCTTTCGACTTCTGGTAACGCCACTCCAGAAAGATCCAACGTCATCTTCGACGATTTCAAGGCCACAGGACATGCTCCAACAAATTTGTTCTCAACTCCATCTGTGAACTCTGCGACTGCTAGGCCCTCGTTGTTTGAATGTATGGTTCTACCACCTCGGTGGTTTCGTTTAAAGATTTCCTGCACCAAATTGGTATCACAGGCAAAGTAATTTTTTTCAAAAACTCCCGTCTTGATCGCAGTGTCTCCCACCGGAGACCCTCAATTATTCGGCACACTCATTTTCCCCACGTGATCCAAAGTTCGGATTAATAGTCTAGGACTTTAATTATTGAATTGAATGCTACTATGGTGCACTCAGTGATAATCACATAAAATGAACTGGGGAAGTTGGCGCCAAGTACGTCCAAATTCTCTAGCCCTCTCCATCACCACGTTTCAACAAACTCCCTCCCCTCCAACTCGGACGTCGTATGTGCACGGCCCCCAGCGATGCCGCGGGGACGTAGGCGGCGCAGCGAGCGCGTCGCGTTTGTTGATAGCGGCGGCGGCGTTTCCACGCAACGCAAATGAAACGCAAATCGATAACTCCCATCCATGTGAGGACGTAGTGCTTTGTGGCAGAAAATCGAACTAACGCGAGCGTTTGCAGAGAGCCGCCAGTGCAGCCAGCGAGCCCCAGCACGCTCGCAGCCCCACGGACTCTCCCAATCGACGGCCAATTTGATCGAAAGAGGATGGGGTGCGCAAAACGGGCCCCCCTGCCGAAGAAAGCGCGCTTTTGCCTGGCCGCGAACAACGCTGGATTGGGGCCGTGATAATCGGAAGCCGAGTTCCATTCGACGCCTGGCTCTGCCCGGGTTAACGCGAGGATGACGCTGGAAAATGGCGTCTCAACTGCAAAGTCAAGCTCGTAAATATATCCGGGGGACGTGTCTCTCATTCGCGGATCTTCCTGCGCTCTCCATGGATTTTCGGCGTTTGACCCAGCGCGGCTGCGGCCTCCCAGCGTCGGCGAACCCGACATTTTCGGCGGCTGAGAATTCTCGGCTGATTTGAAGGCCTCATGATTTGCGTTGAAAGTTGGATATGCGCGGCAAAGCGGAGCCAGGCCCCAGGGTTTTGGCCCAGAAAACAATCGGTAGGCAGTGAGCTATTTTCCGTTTGCGGGTCTCGCGAAATACTCTGAATTCCGCGTGTCATGCGGAGAAGATTACGATTTTCGGCGAAATGAGGAATGGGGATTTTCGACCAAGGAGGAATGAGCGAATCTCACGTTGACATTGCGAAGAGCAGTAATTAGTATGGGCAACGAAGCGAGCCAGGAAGGAGAGGATCAGGGGCAGGGGCAGGGGTACGGGGGCGCGCCCGGGGGACAGGCCGCCCCCGGCGGGTTCGGACCCAGCAGCGCCAGCGCGTTCGGATTCGGGTCCATGGCCCAGAGCGCGGCCCCCAGCGGCCCCGGCGGAGGGGCCATGGGCATGCACAGCCTCCCGTCCAGCGCCCCTGCTTCACGCCGCTCCTCGGGGGCCTCCATCCGCTCCATGCCGCCCATGGGCTCCTCGCCCGTGGCCCAGCCCCCCAGCCAAGCCCCCGACGTGGACCTCAGTCACTTGTCCGAGGAGGAGAGGGCCTTGATCGCCAATGTCATGGCCCGCGCGCAGAACCTGGAGATGGAACCCCCACACAGGTAGGAAATAGTTTAATCCCATTTTTCGACAGTCTTCGATCTTGTGCCTTCTCATGATGGAAACACACCGAAGCGAACGAAACGGGTGAGGCGGCCTCAGGCTGTTTGACGCAAACCTAAGTAGAATTGCGTGTGGTTCTATTCTGTTCTATTCTATTAATTACCCAAATTGTTCACATAAGCGAAATTACATATTTTGAACAGTTAATAGAATTGAAGGGTGATAGGGAAGGGAACACCGTCGTGACCAATTGCTGAGGTACTATGACAGCATTTGCCTGGAAATGTAGTGGAAACCACGAACCCCACAATTAGGATAGCCGACCCGAGATTCGAACCCTGGTCTCCCTAATATAAGGCGGACATGCTGCCATTTAAGACGCCTTGTGTGTTAAATTGTAGTGAAACGCACTGAAGAGCGTGCACGTGTTTACTTTAACCCTTGTAATTTTTTTATCACAGCAGCCTGAGGTTGCTTCAGACGTTTTGTTTGCTTCAGTGCGTTTTCAGACTCATGCGCCTCTTTTGTGACGTCACTAGGAGTTTGGCGAAATTCATCGAAACGTCACTTTTAGTGTTGGCTACACGTTATGCGCATTTCACCGTTCGAGCATGAAATAGTTTTTGATTTTTTTAGGATTAATTTTGAACAATACATTTTATGCAATTTCGTTAAATTTTTCAACCAATGTTTTCGGATACTTTAAAATCTTTGCTGTATCTGCTGTAATCTGATCTATTCTGCTCATATTGTGTTTGGCGATGAATGATCCAATTAGAATATTGCAATGTGCAGATTTGAGGGATGAAGGGGGGAGTAAACTAGATTCATGAAACAGGTGCGTGCACGCGACGTTTTGGTTATCCTTAAATCGCGTTAATATTTTAATTTGCATCCGTTTTAGCGCCTCTATTCCTCCTCTTGAAAGTACACGCTGATTATAAAACCATTCCCTAAATTTCGCGTGCCTAACCGTCACGAATTTGCAATGCATATTTATACGATACAATCTCACTATTTCGCTACTCAAGGGCGATTTTTGAAGGCAGCAGGTTCTCCAACATAGTCAAAACTACTTGTATCTATAAACTGAACATGTTAGATATTACATGTATTTATATCCTGAATTGTGCTTTTTTAAAAGTGTTTGATATCTAAAACACGATTGTGCATGCAAATACAAGGGTAGCTGTTAGAAATTCACCGGGCTTGAAAAACGACTGAAATTAAGTGGAGTTTATCATTCGTTTTAAATTTCCGGTTTGTTGGTATCCCAAATCAGTCACGCATTGGCGGACGAAATAGTGTGGAGGGAGGAAGAGAAATCCCTTCCTCACCACAAATTAGGCCTTCAACACGGCACTGATTGAAATTCCCAGACGTCAAATCAGACAATGTCGGAAAAGGCAAAGACCCATTACGCAATTTCTTAGTGCAAGATGATCGAGTTAACTTTGAAATTGCCCTTATGTGCTGATTTCGTACTATGGTAGTGTTTTACCCTTGAAGATGTTTGATGCCTCATCAAATGTGCCACCGAAGGTTTGCGCCCAATCGTTTGCTTCCTTGGACAGGAAAAACACAATGACATCAAAAGATGCATGTATGCATGTATGTCGATACTGACATGTGAATTCAAGGCAAAAAGGGCAAAAAAAGTTGGTTGCCCTAATTAGATATTACTTTCCATACCCATTTTCTTTGCGTTCTTTTAAAACTACATGTACAATATCTATTATCGTGCATCGTCAACTTCACTTGGCGACATTGTGCCTTATCCGTCAGACCTCTTTATGACCATCAGTAACTTTGAGAGGTTTATTTACAAATCTCCTTTATACAACTAAAAACAACGAGCGCACAGTTTGTTTATTAAAAGTTCTAAGACAATACCAGGAATAAAGTCGAAAGGAAATTTATAAAGCAGACATGTTCTGGGAAAATTCGAAACCTACATTTTTAGTGATATATTTTCCCGGTTTAAATCGCTAAAACCTCATTTTCCTTCTGCTGTTGCTTGGTGCATGTTTAACTCTGGAAATTAGTAGAAAAACAGCGCTGCCAATAGCTTCCAGTGGTTTGTACATCATATCTGTCATGTTTCCTGTTTTTTGTCATCTGGCGTACAGAATTAGGGAAAAAGGCGTTTCGTGTCATTTGTTTGGGGAAGAATCGCTGCGGCTTTGCTCATTAATTATTATAGGCTTTTACATGAGGTTATTCCCTGGTGACAGTTTACCATTTTAACAAAGTGCATGCAGTCCATTCGGTGTTATCTGACCACGCAATGCATTTTGGGATTTCCAATATACCGTGGGGAAAGAACCCAAGGTCCAGGAAGCCACACTTCACGCGCTTTGTTTTAAACCAGAGGATGAAAATTAAGCCTATTCACTGGTTCAAGTGGTGCGTATTTAAGTGGACTAAGGAAGTCCACTTGAAATGGCAAGGTGTTTGGAAGCAAGATGCAGACCTCAATAAACGATCATGCACCCAGCAGCAGTCGGGAAATGTAAGATCTCAGTTCTCCTCAGACCACGCCATTAAACTAGACTAGCCAAACACTACAAGTTAATTCAGCGGTGAATTAAATAGCAATGCAGCTTATATGCCAACTACATGTATTCTCCAGGTGCTTATTAACGTAATTCATTGCTATAACGAGTTTGTGCTACGCGCTCACTCTAATTAACAATAAAACACATCAGTATGAAAGTAACATCTGACCTCATTTGTGCAACAAGGCATAAGCTTACGTTATATCTATGACTGATACCAGTCGTCATCTACTGGAAGTGTCGAAGAATTTCTAATCTCTTTTGGCGTAAGTGACCATAAAGGGCATACATGATTTATTCCACCAGATATATATCAGACGTCAGAGAAAGTCGATGCTTGCATTGAATTTACTTCTACGTTGTCTTATAATAAGGACTGACAAAAATTGGCCCGAAGTGGGTTTATACTTATGTGGGAGTTGTTTATTTTATGCAGGACGGTTGGGAGTAGGTTTCTATTTTCTTAAGAAGTACGAGTAGATTTAACTCTTGTTGAACTTCAGCTCACTGAATTGGCCGAGAGCAATGTTTGACGCTCTGCAATTCTGTTTCAGTCAATACTGTATTGAGACCTTTAATTAGAGTGAAAGGAAACTAGGCTCATTTTATGCCCTGTTGGGCACTTCTAGCAATGCTGAATCGCAAACTGAGAGACCATACCATTGGATACCATACAATTGCATGCTTGTTATCTCCATTAAATCTCTTTTCATGTCTTTAACAATATAGCTAACTGTATACGCTGAATATTATATCGGCTTTCCTTGTATCTAACGTTGCACCGACACCAAACAACCAACTTTGTTCCTCAGCGTTCGCAGTCGCGCGCCCTCGTACTTTTCGAATCTCCCGCCAAATGGCTTATCGACAATAGCGTTTGAAAACATTTGAAATGGCAACGGAAAAGGCAACGAATTATGGTTAAAGAATAGGAGTGCCCGTGCAATTTATTCCAGTAATGGACGCCACAAGGCTATAAAACGATGCACCAAAACGTTAGAAAGTCTGCTAACGTGTCTGTTTTAGTCTGGATGCCTTTTGGACTTACAAAGTGCTGCGGACTAATGCACATAGTGCGAGGAAATTTATGCCGAGAGGACGTAGGTCCTAATATATACGAGCTCAGAACGCCTTATTCCGTGCTTATGAATGGCATCACCCATTTAACTCTGCGTAATGCAATTAATTTAATGCATTTCTGGAGCAGCCATTTTCATTCGAAGAGAAAATCATACACGCAGAAACGCCTAAATCATAACGTTGCCAAATAGCGTTAGCATTCTCTACCAAACGAAGCATTAAACCGAAATGGCCCAGCGTTTTCGAGAGTTGCAAACCTTTTAAAATGCATCTTCGCAATTTTTTTTTTCATTTAAAAAAATAAGATTCAACGCATTTTTGTTTGCTTGTTCTTATCTAGCAGGCTTGTGCATTTATTCACTCATTGTGTAGCTTTGAAAGACAATGTTCAACAACGGTAGTATTTCATCAGGGAAAATCCTGTATCTGAAAAACGATGGATTTTCGCTCCATTTGCCAAACTTGCGTTTATGGGACTATTCTAAGTTGTAGGGGTATCGCGTAGGTCGAGCAAATAAAACGATACAAAGCAGTAATAATCTCCATGCATTTCGCTCTTTCGCTTTCTGGTTGGTTAGCTGTAAAGTTTGACGATGCATAGGCATGCAGCAACTGGAGTTTAATCCCCAAAAGGGTTGCGTGCTCGCAGCCTGCTGGGTTTGGCAAAACGAGGTGTTCAAATGCGCAAATAAACAAAATATTGTTATTAAGCAGAATATTCTGGCACGCAAATTAAATGCTACGCACTGAAATATTACAAAAAAAACAGCTCCAAGTTATGTGCATGCAGATTTAGGAGGCTTTTTTTGTTTAAAAAAGACGAGAAATCCTTTTATGCTGCGATATTTACGGAACCATTAAAATTCATTAAAATTTTACTCATTTTTGTATGAAGAAATACATGTGGACGTCTTTAAAGGAGTTTATCTCAATCTGAAGGAGAACATGAGACTTGGATGTCTATTGACATAGTGTGTAGGTGGTCCTATGTATAACTGGGCTCCATACGATGCTGAAAATGCGCACAAAATGTCGATGCAATGCGACATGTTTGTTTATGGAAAACACGAATGACTCGTATAATCGAAAAAAAATCTGTAGACATTGCTTGTTTCGCAAACAACAAAATTTGAATTATTTCTTTTGTTCTGACTCCATATGCTGGTTTTGCCCTAGGCAAAGCGCATAGGCATAAATGAGTTACAAGTCTTGAGATGATTCTGTATTTTTTCATCATTTATGGTATTAGTAAATTATATCATACCGCTGCTTTTTTGATCATTGGTATAGAAACGTTGTACAGAAATTTTATGCAACACGAGTTGAAATTAATGCAGATTGTGTAGTGAAATTTTCTCGTTTGATTTTTTCCATCTGTATTTGTTGCTTTAAGCTTATTAAACTGTTTAATATTCCAAGATTATAACTTAACACGTACTATATGATACGATATGTAGTGTTATCAACATAAATTTCCATTTAAAGTCTTGCAGCACTGAACGAACTTGTTGACTGGTAAAGCTGACTTAAATAGAGTTTCATACTGACCTTTTTAATGATGAAACGGTGCCTATTAATCGCTAATCTAAGTCAATATTTGTGAAGCATGCTCAATGCCACCGCCGGCAATAGTAGAAACTGTATAAATACGATAACTCCCAAGATGCACTGCGCATATCGTGAATGTATCATGAGCACCGTTCGTTTTGAAATGCCTTGCGCAATCTCGTATATAAACCAATCTGCATTTTCAATCTCCTTTAAAGTCTAGTGTGAGAATACCGTAGTACATGTAAGGGTCAAGGTTATATGCTTCTATGGAAACATTTAATACGTTTCGACGCT
This sequence comes from Rossiulus vilnensis, assembly GCA_034700785.1. Classification (NCBI taxonomy): domain Eukaryota; kingdom Metazoa; phylum Arthropoda; class Diplopoda; order Julida; family Julidae; genus Rossiulus; species Rossiulus vilnensis. The sequence continues at coordinate 8,478 of JAQIXS010003945.1, read as the reverse complement.
GTTTTGTCCCCGTACATGCAATTCGTCTGTATTAGTGCAAGCTTTCCAAATTGCAGAACATTTCACTTGAAAGTTTAACTGTTATTAAGCTGACCACATTTTATGGGCATGCTAACATCTTGAGAATAAATGTTATGAACTTAATAAAGTAAACTCAGTGTGATTCAATCGGTAGGTTAGATACTGCGTTTCGTGTTGTGACTTATTCATTCTTATAGAATTTTAGCCTGAATACCAAGTTACTTTAGTGATGAATTACATTTGTAACCTGATTTTTATAAATTATAAATTTTCGAATTAGCGGCATGAACCTTGTATTAAAAATTCAGCCTGAATTTATTTAGTGTAACTGCATAATATTAACATAAATATTAATTATAGCATCACACTTTGCTCGAATTAATAATGCATGATATGTTGATTTTTGTTCGTGATGATAAACACACAGTTCGCAATATGTTTCTGGCATAATAAGTTTATGTTTCCTCAAGTACATGCATGCTCGTAAACAGGAGCCGGTGAATACCAATTCGATTGTATGAATCTCTAAATAGAAAGATGCCAGCTTTTTTTTTTTTTTAAAAAAAAAGACTCCTCAGCGTTCACGTATGACTTTAATCAAATGACTATGTGTTGGGTAAGTGGTGTGTGTGTCATGTCAGTTGTGCTGTTAGTTTTTCGATCGTTTTCGTAATTTCACTCGGATTACTGGGCTGTATTTGTTAACTCATTGATGGAAATTTCTTGCAAATAAACATTACCGGGCTTAATTAAAGGAATAGTGAGGTTATTGATATTGCTCGCGACTCGTTTCGTGCTTGGAGCCCATATCGATTTTTTTATTATCATAGACGCGGGTCCTATTTGCAGGAAAATCGCGCTTTGAAGCCCGCACAATTTCCCAGACACGTTGCATGACATTGGATGTCTGCGAATTTTATCCGGCCCACTACGTTTATTGTTTTCATCGTGAAACTGTACATTTGCTAGGGAAAGTGATTGCTTGTTTGCCTTGCCTTTCCATTTTGACGTCCATCCATCGCTCGCCTTCTATAGAAGTCTGGAGACCTTATTTCCTTTTTTTCTAAATAATGGATGACGGATCGATGTCGGGATGAGTGTGATTTTTTTCCACCGATCTACGCTGTGATTGATCATTGCAGAATGATGGCCCGCAGTCTAAGCCTATTTCGAGGGAAGAGGTCTTAGCATGGGATTGCGTCTTATTTCTCATCTCAATACACAAAAACCGCATTCGTCGCCTGCTGTTTAAATTAAGCACACAAACTTTTTCAGTTTGCCTTCACCGCTAAGTGCTTACTTGAAGGAAGACTGTTTAGCCGGCTCGTTCCATTTCAATCTGGGGCAAACGAGGCCTGTCTTCATGAGAAGGCAATCACTGCTAACAGTCTTGCCCTGCGGGACTGCACCCGTGGATTAGACGGTTTTCGTGGTACTTTATCCGTTACTCATAGTATTTCCAACGCAGTTTTGGAACACAGAGTCCATTCTCCTCAAAGCCTCATTCTTCGTCAGATCTTCGATATACCACTAACCGATGGTCACTGACCTTTGCTCACGAGGTCCGTGCACTTTGCTTCCAAATCAATTTGGAATGCGGGTAATAAACTACGGTACATATTACTCCGCAAATAATGTATAAATCATAATATAATCGTATATATTGAAATGAATTTCAACCGTTGTGCCGATAAGTGGGGCAAGGTCTGTCTAAACCAGACTGCTAAAAGGGACTCTTAGAACAAACGAAAAATGAAGAATTGGTTGCGTAGAGCACCGCTGAATTAGATTATATTAAATGACTAAGCTTGCTTACAGGTAATGTGTGAAATTACAGTTGGTGACACTGAGTGTTCATGCGGTTCATTAGGCTTTTTTGGATCAAATGTCTTGTTAATTCGTCATTATGTAATTATTGTGCTTCTATACAGGTCGTCTAAAACAATGATATGATGATAATAGATGATGTCTTTGTGGTGCATGGCATGGGATCCAAAACGATTCAAATATTTCGATGAGATTGGCAGTGTCGCATGTTGAAGGATAAAATGCGTTTATCCACTTGATTGAACGTAGATATAAAATCGGGATGTTGAGTGGGTGTATGAATGAATGATGAGCGTGGACTCTAGCCATGAAATACATGGTCCGTGAAATAAATTCTTCTTTTTTGGCCGACAACTTGAACCCTTGTCAAGCAGTATGCATCTACCAGAAATTATTAATTTAAAAAAAAACCAGTTTCGGTTGATTTAATTGACTAATTAATTTAGACATTTATTTAGAAAGCTAAGAGACAGCGCCCCACCTGCAATCTGTTCTATTAAAAATGTTTTTCACGCATTTTTGCTTCAGTTTTTTACCAATTCATTTATTTACCCTGTGTAGAATCGGTCATCCGTTAGGGTTCAAATCTAATTTAAAATCATTTTAAAGTGTTCCGTTTATTTATAAAATGAAAACCACATACTTAAAAATCCAAAATGAAATACCCGCATTGAAACCGCCGAAGATGGACAGCATAATGGGTTTTTCCCAGGCTTATTATTTTATTTAAAAAATAAACGTTGCATTTTAAGATTATTTGAAATTTGACGAAGCCCTAAAATGCTCACCTTTAAAGCAGTTATTTGCAGTGAGAAAACTTGACTTCACAAGTCAATAGTTTGTGCAAATGCGTTAGACAGAGGAAGAGGAAGTCAATGAAATGTTGCGCAAGTCGATGCGGGCACAGCGTTGCGAGGCGTGCCGTAACCTAACAACGAAAGATGAGTTTCTTGTCATTCTTTCAGTCGAGCTAAATCTCTCATTCCCACGACGCGATTCAATATATGCAAGAAAGCTCACTTGGGAGGCGTTTTGAATTGAATAATAGATGCAAATGTAGCAATGGCGCATCACTGATAGCATTCCAAGTGAAACGTTGTGTGCCCTAATTCTTGAGTTATTTTAAACGGATATTTATGAAGCACTTGCTGGAATAACAGTTGTCGTTGGGTATGAGATGGAAAGGCCATTCTCAACTTCCTCAGGGATTTTCTGATCACTTCAGTGTGCTAAAACTGTGATCACTCAACAGACTAGCAATTTAACAAATTTGTCGAGTTTTCGTTTACTGAATTGCTGTGCTCCTAAAAGCTGTCTACTATTTTAAAGCTATCTGGTGAATATCCTGAACGGTTGGCTGAACAATATAGGGGCTTCGGCCAATATAATGTCCGTGTCGAACAGCTGGCTAGGGAGAGTCGCTGACTGATAACATAATCAGAGCGAAATGAGATGACTTTGAAGCACTCTCAAGCACTACGCTCGTTGTTAATGCATTTGAATCCGTCATTATTGCAACATATTTGGTTTAGAAAAAGAGAAAATTAATGCCCCGGGATAATACTGTTACTCATTGATATTGTAATATTGACGTAGCGTGGCTTATGAATACTTAGTATAGATTCGGTATTGAAGTAACACATTTAGTATTCTCGCTTCTTGTTAGGTCTATCAAAGTGCTATTTACCGACACTGATATTTTCTAGAAAAGCTTTGTCTATGCCTAATAAAAGTATGATAAACTTACATCCACGTGCGTTTTATTGCCAGAAATTTAATTTTTAATATAATGCATTTAACCATGAAATCAATCCTATAAAAAAGTGTTTAACATGAGTCATTTGTGCGCTAACTTGTTAGACATTTGTGTAAATGCTCAAGCCCTTTGCATAATGCTAAGCTTAGCATCCTGTCTTAAATTTGACTAGCTTAATCCCGAAGTTTTGTGTGCGTAATATGAGAATATTTGCAGTTTAATTTAAATAGAGCTGTAAAAGATCTAAGCTAAACCTAAATAATTCCGTCTGTCACTAATGGCTTTTCACTACGCTATCTATTTCTGTTTCAACATGTTGTTTTTCATTACTTGCTAAACAGGTGAAGATTTAAGTTATCATGAAACGTATGGGAAATTTACAGCATATACATGCACATTAAAACAGCTGATTGTTCAATAATGTCCTTGTCATTAAGTCAGATCGAGCAACATACTAACTGCCTTATTATTTTTAACGTGATGTACAATTTTGGGAGATACACATTAACAACTTTAATCGCTGTACTGTTTTCATTCTTAATATTTGTATTATTATCAATTTCGAATTAAAAAGTGCAGTCGGAAATTGAAATAGATATTTAAGCAATGGGGAGTTGGTTCGCTCTTCGCCATTTTAGTTAGGACAATGAAATGGTCCAGCCATAAAATATCACTTCAGTCATGCTAACGTGAAGAAGTTTAATCAATTTTATGACATGTCTAATTGAGTTGTGTAAACATACCCTTATGTGATGAGTATGCACACATTCGCGGTGTACACATAAGGATACTTCGCTGACATCATTCAAGGAATTTAAGCGAGGCATGCACCACTTGATATTATATTAGGCGTAATTTTTATGATCGAAACTTACGTGATATTATAGCTATATTGGCACGCCTTGATATGTATTTCGTGCATGCATACGAAAAAATGGTTGCGAAAGTACGCCGTAAAAAGACCATCTTTTTATGATTTTATGTTAACAGTGCATCGCGTGCATTATTTGTGTGAAATCAATATTTTCGAAATTCAGCTTGCATTAGTTTTTTTCTCTCTCCTTCATCTGTTTGCAAAAAGGCGAAATAAACTGAAGAAAAAACTTGATTGTTCACTCGCAACTGTGCGCTTTGTATTTAACCTTGCACTCGCTTTATGATGAATATTCCTTAACACTTAACTTGCTTTTTTTGATTGGATTTTTAGGGAGCCTGAACCAGTGGTAGTCAAGCGTCCAATACCAGCGACAGTGAGGCAGGACATCACTGTGAAAAGGGCTTGCCCCATGTGTCACGTCAATGATGTTTCACCGAACGCTAGCGAATGTGCCGATTGCAGACAGCGAGTGTGTCACGAGTGCGGCGCCATGATGACGTCACCTTCTACCAAGGTATTTATTCAAGCCATTTATGTCGTACAATCGTATCGTTAATGGACCGAGAGAATAGTATTAACTCTAAGGAATCCTTTAAATGTACTTTAGGTTATTGCGATTGTTGCTGTTAGCGGTGCATTGTGTTGGAAAGCATGGACCCTTTGCACCAAATATCCTATCTAACAACTTTTGTAGAAATCAAAGGAGTAGCACATGATACTTAGTGTGGGGAAATCAATATTACGTCAAGAACTAAGCGATCTTAACTAGAGGCTCCTTGTCGCTCCTTGAATGATCTGGGGAAAGTAACTGGGGAAACGTTTGCTCTCCACAACCATTTGCTTCCTTAACCCTCGTTTTAATTCCTTTTGACTGAAAAAATGACGTTCTTATCATGTTTTTAAACTTGTCATATGGTGCAAGGAAAACTTCAAAAACGATGATATTAGTACATTCTGGAATATACACAAGCAGATGTAAGCTTATATTTGTGGCAATGTAGTGGCACAAAATAATGATATTATTCATTTTACCTCCTGACGTTTTTTATGTACATATAATTTAATATAATATAATACATCAAATGTATTTACATGTATAACACCGTAGGCTATACATATACATGATCTTGTATTCACGTTTATAAATACTTACATCAATAAATTTGCTGAAATTGAGCTGAGACGATTTCAAAAACTTTCCCCCCAAATAGAGCATATTATCTGTAAAAATAAGAATGGTAAACACTTTATAAAATCTAAAACACTTCATTATTATGTTTTAAGATTTTAGAGTTTCCATAATAAATAAAAAATGACCATTTAATCGAACGCAATTTTCATAGGCTCGTATTTTTAAACTGGTATTGGAATGATTAGATTAAAAATGCACGTATATATGTTCCCGCTTCATGACGTTTTCGTGCACTGCACAGCACTTGTTCCAGGATCAGACTAGCACAGACAAAAGAAACATCGATCGCAGCACCACGAGGCTTCCAGTGTAAATTTCTCCATTGGAATAACGCCCTCTGTTCATATCTATATATAGTCACTAATCGATAAAATTTCGTGTAATTTCGATCTCGAATTCAATGTCCATCTTCTATTGGGAGCTTGGAGCATGAACTGAACTGAATTAACTGTAGCTTGTCCTTTGCAACGAATCTTCGCATGATACATTATCTTGTCAATTCACATTAAGCGATGATAGAGGGAGACACTGTAGTGCATGAATTGATTTCGAAGCTTTTATTTTGTGTAACACTGAAACCATCTGTCAAAATACCCGGATTCCCACTTGATGTAGCCAGGCTGTACTTTGTCTTCCCCATTGATCAACCTTCACACTCGAAACTTTGTACGATTTACACAAAAAAAGGCAAATTTTGTCACTAGTTGGCATGTTAAAAATAGCCATAGAAAAACCTGAACATGGCTTCCGCTCGCAGTAATGACGAGTACTAAGTATCAGCAAGGAATTAAAAATAATTCATGTCTTTGGCTGGCTTAGGTCTTCATACCATAGGCAAGGTTTGTCTGCTCATGGCGATCTTTATTGAATGGCTTTTCTGTACTTTGTAATTTGCTGATCGCTAACTTGCATTAACCAGCTGTAGGTACTGTCATTAAATAAGTTGACCTCATTAATAAATTATGGCAAGCTGTTGGCGATAGTGGAAAAAAGATAGTGGATTTAAGTGCATTTACAAAAAAGGGCAACCTTTCTTGACAAAGTTATAAAATCTAACGAACATTTTATAAGAAATATTGAGCTGTTAGCCAGTGAAATCTGATTAATTAAATAATGGCTTTACTATTTACAGAAATTGTAATAAATGCCATCGTTACTGATATTATTTTCCAAACAGCTTCGTATATGGTGTTTCCATCATTATTAATATTTACGAAAATTTTGTAAACAAAGTTAATATTTCTTTAAAAAATTATTATAAGACGTTTTTAAAAATAAACCACGGTGTTTCGAAATTATTTATCTGTCATTCATTATACAGCAGATATTATTGATAGTTTTAATAGTCGTTGGTGACTTCATTTAAAAAAAAATGTATTGCCTTCGTTACTGAATCTTTAAAAGACCTTGAATAAATGATACTTTAACGATCTGCATTGGCATATTTGTTTCCAAAAAGGAATATTACTAAACAAGGGATTAAATCTGATGTCACTCATGCGTGTGAACTAATTAGGATTCATGTTATGTATTTACGGAAATTTTCTCTCTTAAACAATCTTCTTAGAATAGTAAACAACTTCGGAAAACTTCTTTTAAAATAATTTATTAGATTTAAAAAAAATATAATAAACGGCTAAATAAGGGAAATTTTCAGACAAACCAAGTGAAGGATTTTAAAGCAATGCTGAAAATTAAAAACAATTTATCAGTTTAGTGCATTCAATTTTGATTCCGCCTAGGTAGTTATTTTTGAATTCAGACAAACCATTCAGAATTACCCTAGTTTTTTCATCTGACCCATCGAAAAATCTCCCAGTTCTTGGTCACCTAGTGACACGTTTGTTATGCGTGCATCTTATGAGATTAAAAATGGGAAAGTCCGGCTCTTCTGGTTTCCCCTCGTGTATTCACCCCTGAATAACAATGTGCATTTGTTTCATTTCATCTAACTGCTATAACGACGATAAACAAGTATGTGTTTTATGAATTTGAATGATGCTCGATATGATAGCGAATACATTTCAAAGTATGGCATGTCGCCATATTCATGATGAATTGCTTCCCTGCAGTGTACGTTTTTGCTCTTTACTTTAAAGCTCTTAAGGCTCTGTAATGTAAATACGGATCCAATGCTCTAGCCATAGTTTGTAGGCCTACATTAAGTCACGCGCGTCGGTTGAAGCGTGTATGCATTTTCATGTTTTAGTCAGGAAAAAAATCCAACCAACCAAGGTCTTATTTGTAGAGCCAAACAGCTAAATTATATGTCTACAGAAAAAAAGACGCGATTATTAATGATGATTAATGACTTAATGATCTTATGAACGCTTGGCTACAAAGTCATATTCCTTGGCAACAATAAATTGATGCATTTGGCATTTTTTTTTAAATCGACTGTGCTGGCTTTTCCTAACGTGACTTCAAATCCGTTTCTCATTATACATCATTTATAGTTTTTGTAAACAGTCGCTGATGGTGATATCATTCTTTACAAACATCGATAATACTTAACAATGTTCAATTAGTTGCTGGTAATCAATAGGAGAAGCTATTTTAATTATGTAAGCGCAATTAATATAGCCAAACGATCATAATGAAATTAAGTTTCTACCAATTTCAGACCAGCCATTCTAAATAAATATAAAACCTGTAATTGTATATATTGGCGTTTGTACGAGGGAAAAGCTGGGTTTATTATACAAAAACAGTGTATATATGGATAGCCCCAAATCCCTAACCGAAGAAATGCTCCACTCCAATTGTGATCAGCCTAGCCTTGAAGAACACTGTAGAAATTGAAGA
>JAQIXS010003944.1:0-16540 GCA_034700785.1 Rossiulus vilnensis | reverse complement strand
CTGGTTGTTACTATGTCCTCCTTTGACGCAAATTTATGATAGCTCTCAAGATTACTAAACAAACTGGATGCCTACGGATCATTAAAACCTATGAAAAATCATAGATCATTAAGATCGTTGTAAAAAGTCCTTGAAGAGCCAGTTTCAATGTCGTTTTTACGATTTTCATTTCAGTTTTTGACAGTTCAGGAAAATGCAGAAACTACAATTTTGTATGTAACTGCATTAAAAACTTCAGCAGTTATTATTCGTACCCTGGTGAAAAGGTCACTATATACTGTCATCAATAATTAAGTGACATCCATAGTTTTTCCTACTACGTCCGGGTGCCAGTAACATGTATCAGTATGTAAAACTTAGTATGCTATAAAGCATACACATTTTTTGATCTTAGAATTGTTAGAATCATATTCATTTTAATGCATTTTAAATTATTACATCAACGAACACATTTTGTAATGCATTTATCAATTTAAAAGTGTCTCACTCCATACACATTTCCTTTACATGATATCACGCGTGATATTGCTATAGTCGGATTAAGAAATAAATAGACTGAGTGAAAACCAATCAGAGCTATTCAGCTTATAGATTATGCCTTCCAGTTCAAAGAAATGGGGACAGGAAAGATTAATCGCACAAAAAGCTTCTAGTCCATGTTCAAAGTCAAACTGTATTACATCCTAATACCAGTTATGAATATCACAGTAGAAATCTACATGGTAATACCGCTGATGACCAACGATATCAACAGTGGTATTTTCACAATTTCATGTACATTTTCACAAAGTCTTTGTCTCTAGTGATATTTTAAAAATGATACATGGATACAATAAAGTTGGATATTGCTGATATTGATAAAGCTTCTGCAAACATCCTCACTTATCAGTAACTATCCCTGCGGATGTTACACTAATTTGTACTGATCTTTTCACCAGGGTACTTGAAAGTTGATATTTTAAGTCTTCTTAAAACACGTTCCGAACACGTCGCTAGATGGCGCCACTGGCGGGCCTGAACCGAATTGGCTTTTAGACAATTAAGTAACAAACACCTCGATTAATTCATCGTTAAATATACTTAAATGAACGTCGTTTTAATTCGAAAAGCTGGCTCTGTCGCCATTCGCAGGTGCTGAGCGCCGTAATATTGTTTCTCGGATGGGATTTTAGCGCCTAACGAGGATTAATTCGCTTAAACGATAGTACAATCTCAACTGCGTGTCGTGTAAATAAACTCAGATATGTAAATACCAGGCAAATATTTTATTATCTCCGAAACCGACGTTCGTTAAATTCCGACGCACATATTGGATTCTCCCTGCGGAGAAAAAGGCAAACTGAATAAATGCATAAATTAAAAATTATTATGAAAATGAAATGGGGTGTAAAAGAAGCATATAGCTAGAAGAAGAAAAAAACACAACAAAACCGAGCATTTAATCCCCCGATGACAAAAACATGAAGCTGTTGTTCGTTTAAAATAACGAATTAATCTTGGGCAAGATTTAATGAGACTCAAGCACGTTGTACAGGGTGTCAGGAAAAACGCGCACGCAACAAAAAATAAATATGAATAAAAAAAACAAAAATGTTGGTTTGATTCTGTGTAGAGTTAACTATAGGGCCATTAGTTTTAATGGCTCTGGTTGGATCAATTGGACTGTTAAGATGAATAGGAAAATAATTTACCCCCCAAAAATTGTAATGTTCTATGGCTTTACAGTAAAAAAAAAATAATTTGAAAAATGACTCTTTGTTATGCTTACAATTTGAAGAAAAAAATTAATAAAAGGCAGGGGAAAAATATCCTTAAGGACCTGTTTCACCCTTGTAGGTTGCACCAACTAAGGTTAAGAAAACCCCAAGGTAAACCTCTAGTTAATAAATGAAAAGCATTGCACCACAGCTGGTTAGCAGTTAACCACGAGGAAATGTTGACCTAAGTTTTGTAATATAAAGAAATTTTTCCCAGAATCTCTAGCTGCAACAGGTTATCTCCACGTTTACTGCATTTTGTGTTACGAATTCAAACTGTACAATGGTGCAACAAAAACCTATTAACCCTCAGATTAACTTGTGGTTATAGGTATTCCAGTTCATCTAACCTTTCATTTAACCTACAATGGTGCAACCGGCCTTAAATTGATAACTTCTTTTCAAATGTTTCAATTCGCCTTGTCCTGCTCAGCAATTTGTATTGTTAAGTCCGTGATTGCACTTTGACCAGGCATTGTTTCTGGAAAGTGAAACTTTTGACCCTCCCTGTATTCTGGTTTATTTCTCATAGGGGAAAATTCGAAATGCCCTAAACGATGAAAAATCGATGGATTTTAATAAAATATTTAACACAGTCAATTCACTTCATACTGGCTTTCAACGTCGACTTCGCGTTCATTGGGGCTAAAAACCTTGTCTTTTTTTTGTTGTTGTTGTTAAATTTCCGAAACCACTTAAATAATGATGATGTCATTTGCCTCCATTGTTTAATGTGGTGCTAAACTGTGGCTCCATTTTGACCTCAGAAATGAAATATTAATACTAGGGCGCATTATCACGCTGGCGATTAGATAGAAATAAACTTGGCTAGATTTCTCGAGAATTTTAGATAGGCCTACTATACCGTCTGCTTTTATGCTAATTCTTATCCAATAAGTGACCATTGTTATTATTCATTCAAATTGTAACAATTTGCCTGTGATATTTTTGTCGTCATGCAAACCTGGGTGCTTTAATTGTTTTGGTTTTTTTTGCCCCTAATTATGAAAAAGCAAAAATGTGCTTTATTTAGCAATTAGGTTTGACACAAAGTTTGTGACGTCACTAGAATTTCTGGGGGTGAAAATATGAATGGTAAAAAAACAGGCCGTTACGTCACTAGGTGGACTACGTGGCGCTGCTGGTGAGTGTTAGCATGTTAGTTAATGATTGATGGCTGTCTCCACTTCCTGTCAGGTTAAACACGCAAATAACTTGGTTTATATAATTATTATCGCGATCAAAGCGTGACAAAAATGGGCGCAGTTCGACAGCCATAATTGTTATTATTTTGGTTTTATTAAAGGCTTAGTCTAAAGGATGCAGACCGTGCACAAAATTACATTTTTGCTTCAAATGCATGTTATAATTGCTAAATATTTCTCTCCCTATTTGTAATTGGTCGTCCACTAGGGCTTCCGTTATGTTTTATAATTTAAAAAGGCTCAGTTTTTGCCTGAAACTGCCTGAAAGTGGGCTTCCCCGCAATGCATCTTTGTGTAGCATGTTTCATAACGGTTTTTCAAATTTCGTTGCATATTTAATTATTGAATCCGAAATTAAAAATCAAAACTGAAATCTTGGTGCACGACTAATTCTACACTGCGGAAAATAAATTTTGCGATTATAATACGTATTTGAAGCAAAAATGTAATTTGTTTTTGCAGGGTATTATCTTTTTGACTCAGCTTTAATTTTCAAAGACGAAATATTACTACTATTTTAAACAAAACCGTAAATCCTAGTGTCAAAAATTAAAACTTATAAAAATCATTGCTGCATATTCACGTCTCAAAATCCGCTTAAAATTTGATGGGAAAAAAGTGAGAAAATATTTCGTTTCAGCCACTTTCACATATTAATTTATATTAATTAATTAATTAATTTAAAAAATCAATTAATAAAAATAATAATAAACGTAAGAATGTAATGTTTTAGCCTGGCAAACATTTAATCCACTTCCGATGCGTTCAAAACAATTTTTATCCATGCATGCAGAATTTTAACAGTTGATCAAAATGCATTTGTTGAAATTCTAAATATTTCGAAATGCACACAAAACCCCATTATTATTACGTTATTAACCATGGATGATAAGCCGGGAATTTCGCTGCTATAATCTTGCAGGTCGAGTGGGCAATCCAGTCCAGTGGTCATGAAAAGGGGTGAAATTTTGAGATTTTCCTGGGCGAAGATGTTTGATTTCAGCCCGAGCTAATGACGGAGCAAATTGGATTTTGGTGATGCGAATAAAATTCGACTCTCGAGTCTGAGCAGCAAGCAATTCAGCAGGCCTAATTGATTATTTACTGTAGTGCGGAATAGCCAAAGTGGACGATAAAATTAGGTTAGAAAAATGGGGATGGCGAGTGGATTAATGAAGGAAGAAAATAAGCGCATCTCATCAAATGTTAAACTCTCACGCACGCATTCCCAGGCTCCTTTGCGCCAGGGTTATTTCAAAACCCCAAACCCAAAACCCCATTTCCCCTTCCCAAACTCCACTCACCAGATGGCCTTAGTTGCGAAGGGTTTAATCGGCTGGAGCCCAAAAATGATTCAGTTTCTTGAGTCATTCTGGCTGAGAAATTAAGGCAAGAAATTAAGGACTACGACCCCCAAAACGTATGACCCACCATGCAAAAAATAATTGCACATTTTTGCTTCAAATGACTTAATATCAGAGAAATCTCTTGCAGAATTGGTCGTCCATTTCCCTGGCGGAAAGGTCAGTGTAATCATTACAGTAAGATATCGGTACAAATATACTGATATTAGTATTTAAAAAAATAGTGACATCACTAACCAACTGATATTAGTAGGCCTAGTCCCATAAACCGGTATATTTAAATAGATATCAGTGCAGAATCATACTGATATTAGGAGGGAATCACATAACTGATCTTTTCTCCAGATTAAGGTCAATAATCTTTCGTTTGATTTGAAAGTGTCCCTTTTATTAAAAGAAGAAAAAAGGAAGGAAATTTCATTTTATAAATTATTTGTAAAATGTATTTATATAAAAAAATGGGAATTGAAAGAGAAATTTCATTATTTCCCATTTTATTTTGGTTTTTTTATAAATGAAGTTTGAAATTTATAATAAAAAATATAAAATGGGAAAAAATTGAATCTTTTTTAAATAACTTTCTGGAATTTCTATCCATTCCAATTTTATTATTAGTTTTTTTTTGTAAATTTATTCAAACTGTTTCAAATTTGTACAAAAAAAATAAATGGGGAAAAATGGAATTTCATTTTTTTAAAACAAATCTATGGAATTTCTTACAATTCACATTTTATTTATTTATTTTTACAATTTTCCTCCATTTTATTTAATTTGTTCATCCTTTTTTCCTATTTTGTTTATTTTTATTAATTTATTTATAAAAAAAGTAGGAGGAAAATGAAATTTGTTTTTATTTTTTAATAAAAATATGTCAGACCCTAGTGAACGACCAATTCTTCATGTATAACTTCGGATTTCATATCAAGTTGAAAATAGGGTGATATGCGAAAAGCTGTTTAAAAATAATTTTCAAATCTTTCGACACCATAAAAACAATTTGTTTGGTTTGAAACTGTGAAGCCTTTGACTTATTATCACATGCAAGCGTATCGTGATTTTTTCATAATCTTTTTTTTCGCTATGAATTATTATTGTATTTCCTACGATAAAATATGGTTTCCAAATCGACCGTGACATAAGTACCGAAATACATTTAGCACAATTTTCCGATGATGGACATATTCAGACGACCACGAAAATAGTAAACCAATGCGTGTAATAGTATTATTTATAGCGTTGCTTTGTATGACCGTTTCAATTGTGCTTTTTTACATTTTTGTATGCAAATCTTGAACCCGTTTGGCGCCATTGTTAACCGCTGTGTCATTTGTACAGTATTTTGAATAATTTTTTTAATTAACGATTTAGTCTCTCGTAGTGAGTGTGTACCGTGTGAAATTTTGAAAATAGGCCAGCCGATTGCTATCGACGTTAGAACTAATTTCGCTGCTAAATTTTGGCCTGTATTTTTGTGTGAACTTTAGTGGAAATACTTGTTAAGAAGTCTTAAATGCAACAATAATTAATTATCATCAGGTTTTTAATGCCTGGTTGCACCAAGCTTGGATTAACCTAATCAGCGAATAATTGTTTGAATTTTTTGAAGAAAAGTTGAGAAAAAAATTAATTATTACTCGTATTCAATAACAGGATTGTACTATTTCATTCCCATATCTTTAAATTTGATATCCGATTAAACTAATCTCGGTTATGAATCGATTATCAATTATGGGAAACAGCAGAATTTAAAAAACCTACTTCAGTTAATTGAAGCTGCATTGTTATCACTGATTGCTGTCTACGTTAATCCACGATTAGTGTTTTTGTAAGAAATCTTTTCATTTTATTACGGGTTTAATATGATAATAATAAAAGCATATTATCTCATAAAGTCTGATAGCAACGACAGGTGCAAATCGAAAAAAAAAACTTGTAAAATAAATACTCCCTTCGATATTCAACCAAAGAATTTCACTCATGAATCTCCCTTGTACAATAACTCTTCCCTTTCATGATATTGTATGTAACGAATAACCATCTTTCATTTTGTAATCCCATTTAGTACGTGACGATGCTAGGCTAGCTGTATAGTTAGGATCAAAAAAACTTCATGCGAACCTCATCGGTTATATAAATACATATAATATATAAATATATACATACACGAATGGCATCATTAGAAATAATTAGCGTTAATTAATTGGGCCTAATGTATAAACCTACACTATTTAAAGCTAAGAAAAGAAAAGTGAGCTTTTTTTTATTTCTCTTTTCTTAGAATAAAAAACAACAACCCAGTAAACAACAACTGCTTTTACTATACCTTTTCAGTGATGCATGTCAGCCCAGCTACAAAGCTCTCTTTTTGAGTCATAACTTGATTGGAATTCACGCCAATGAATACTTAATTTTTTTAGATTAATTTCTAAGCTGTTTCATATATTTTTGTACAAAACTATCTCATATGTGTAACAATGTGATGTCGATGTGCTTGGACGAGAAAATTCGATTAAAAATGTATTTGTCACTCAGATTTCGCCTTTGTGTTTTAAGGTTTTACATCAAATGTACTATCGGGATACACTTCGTGGTAAATCCGTAAATGTATTATTTTTCACAATTTTTCAGACATAAATTACTAAAAAACGTGCATTGAACATTGTGCAAAACGCACTTCCTGTTTGGATCACGAACCCCATTCCTGCAGGCATAAATTTTAATTTCAAACCCCATGTTTCCAAACCGATACAGATTATTTTGCGTTTTTATAGATTACAAATTATTCCAGTTTGTTTTAAAATTAAGGTAACTATGGAAATGAACGTAAAATCAGACGCACTGGACTCAAGTGCAAACTGAATTCCTGGCATCACTGCAGACTGGGATTACTGGCATCTGTAAGTACATGTACATGTATATTATTCATTCACTAAATGCAATATATAATTTCTGAAACAGTAGATGAAATATTTTCACCCAGCGTAAAATAAAGATTTCATTCACATTTGCCTGTCAGGTCAGAAATATTCTGCTTGTTTCGGCTTGTTTTCGAAATATGGAAATATTCAAAATGAAACCTTGAAACGAATGTTCCCTTTTCGCCCACGTTCTATTTTCCGCTCGGCTGGGCTCGAGTGCGATTCGAATTCTTTAACCTCGTTGCTGATGCTGATGTTCAGTAAGTGAATGCACAAAATGCATAATTTGTAGTCCAATTTACATGTAAGATAATAAAGTGCCTTCTTGTGGCCTTGAAAATTAAACGTAGAAATGATGCCGAACGGAACAGGAAGCGGAAACGAAGACGTTCGATTTTAATTTTAACGCTCGTGCTCTCGTTCGATTCCCCACGCACGTTCTAACGTTCCACAACACGAATTCTTTTCGTGTCGTGTTCATTTATTAATTTATTTTTAATGTAAACAAAACTTGACATTTAAATACATTTCTGCGACAGAACGTTGGATTTTTTCCGATGCAGGTATTAATATTCGTAATGGTGTTAATTTTGACTTTAGTTCGGTAATAGCTACTGTATCAGATGCATTCTGGATCTTCCAGCATTCCATATATATATCCTCGTCCTCGGTCATGTTGTTGTTGTTTAAACAAGATGACGGAGGGATTTAATGCTCGATTGCCAGGTAAGTTAGAATAATTAAGGTCGTAATTTTTATCGGATAAGCGAATTAAGATAACCGAAATAATCGCCTCTAGCTGCCGTTTAGTATTTTAATTAACCGTGGCTCGGATGGGTTATTAAACCGCTGGATTTTCGCTGATTTACGATCGGATTTTTCGGCCGCCCTTCGCTTGACCCTCCTTTTTAATAACAATGGCATCTTTGAGTGAGGAAAAGCGTGTTTGCTTTGGTGGCAATTTACGCTCCATTAACGGCGAAACGCATCAGGAAGCGAAAAACATTTCGTATATTATTCCTAAGCTTAGATTTCGTTACATCCCATTGTCTCCGATAAACTGATTAACTCCCGTTATTTCCGCCCATTGTTTGGAAAAGGAACGCTGGCTTGGTTGTCTTTGTTAATCGTAGATGGCGATGCGCTCGCGCAGCGTTGCATGAAGGGTGCCAAACCATAAGGTATTAAGCACCAGACCTATAATTGCGTTTTTTCGGCTCAAAAGTTTGAAGAGGTAAATCCCCACCTGCTGCAATCATGAGGAAGCAATTGGGACACCCCTCGGACGTTTGGAGGGAAGATAGTCTTTGCCTCCCAAACAATGTAATGCTAATGTGTTATACTTGCTGTAAGAGAAGAGGGTGTTTCGAACTTTTTAAATGTGGCACATATGACTGGTGAAATTTCAACAAAAACACTATTTGTTAACTAAGTTATCGTTTGTTTTGGTAATTAAACTTCATAGGTGTTGTCATATTGGTGATATCTATATTTTTCACGAAACCATCCAGTTTTTTCCCCTCTCATGGAAAGTTGATTTTTTTGGCACCATTCACATGTTATTAACACTAGTAAAGATGATGATCATGATAAAGTTACCACACCTTCTTCGCATGCTGATGAAGTGCTGGTTCTCGTTGACAAAAATTAAAAGTTTGGTTTTGAATTCTTTGAAAGTAAGTTTAGGGAAAACTTATTTTTATTGCCGTTTGTTATTCGTTGTTGGACAAAAAAAATGGCGAAATCTTGTCTAGTTCGGTGAATGGATTTTAAACGTAAAATGCTCAAGTAACGATCATGATTGATGTTATTAGCAGGATGTTATGTCATTAGTAACAAGCGTGTTAAATTGATATTCCGTAATTATGGTAGGGATTAATTCTTCAAATTAAATTTGTGCTTTTATTAGATTGCGTGTAGGCGTTGAAATTTCATATCGTCATTGATACTGCGTTGCATTGTATGTCAAAGTTAAGTACGTATTCAAGAAGATAGTTTTTCATTCCAAATCATTGGTCGTTTCTAAAATTGTATCAAAATTGGTTTTGAAAATGGTGGAACGGTTTTTGATACAAATGTCGTATTACAGTATCAAATGCCGTTCTAAAAATGTCCTCGGAAAATCATCGATTTTGCATTACCAGATCCTGCAGACACCCTGCTAATGAATATAATTTGAAATTATTCCGACCTCCCCCTCACTCTTGTCCCCTCGAGGGTGTAATTCGTTCCGCGAGCTGTTGTTTCAAAAAGATATTTTTATTTATAAACGTAAAATTATGCAAATATGGGAAATTTAAGACGTTCGCATTTCAGCATGAATTATTTCTTCGTTTGGAAGTAAATTACTTAGACAAATTTGAGAAGAAATAAATAGTAGTTGATTCAGAGCCTGTGAACAGCCTCCTGAACACCTGAATTTACCACCATCAGTAGGGATCTGTCCAAGCACAGCGTACTCGAGGTCTAAATTTGTCAAATAATTGTTAAATGAACCATCTAACGGACGGCTTTAAATAGTAAGCACTAATTTTTTTACAACTCGAAGGTGTGGAGGAATGTTTCGTCACCTCTGCACTTTGAGCTGTCAAAAAAATGCAGGAAATTGCTGTTGGCAGCTGAAGGTGTACAGCTTTTAAAACACTTATTCTTAATTTGTTTTTACAACAGGGGGTGTAAAGCTGTCAAAAGTATGGCCACGTCTTTTGGGGAAGTTTGGAAAACAAAGTACAATTGTGAGCAAAGAAACTCAAGGTGGGCTGTTAAATATTTATTTAGTTCAGCATTTAATTTAAAAACAGAACAGCTGAATTGTTTTGTAAGCTATTTCAAATGCACCTGAAATTGTTTGAAATTTCTCTCGAATTTCGTAAATTTTTGCAATTTTTTTGCCATAATTTCGCATCTATTGTACAGGAAATGCAAAACATCATTGCAGCTCTTTTCAGCTCAGAACATCGCATTCCCTGCAAAAAAAACTCACAGTGACGGTGGTAAAGGCGTTTAGATGTCCCAAAAAATTCAAAATTATTTACGGTTGTTTTAGGGCTTTTCGTCTGAGAAATTCATGGTGAATTTTAGGGAATTTAGGCGCATTTTTAAGGAGCAATAATTTGCTAACAAAACGAGATGTTCAGATTTGAAACTCATTGAATAAAATGCATTTATTTTTAAAATAACATTGGATGAACCAGTTTCTTTACTTGCAAGCGTTGCTGACGTGCAAATATCCGTTGATTGTTAACTTTTGATCTTGACTGAAACATGAGCATAGTTGCTCAGGTCAAGGTGTTACCCGGCGGTCAAATACGACTCACTTTCGGGTATCGTTGTTTAAGGTCATCCAGGGATTATTTCGAGCTAAATGAAAGGCTTTATAGTTATAAGTTGTGTTCATTTCCTAAATAAAAAAATGAGTTTTCGAAACAGCTGAGGATCATGCCTGCAGGATCAAAGCGGCAATTAAATCTAGCCTCGTTTCTAAAGGGTCAGTTTTTGATTTACTTTATTGACCTCGAATGCGCGAGGAAGCCAATTTAACTTAATTAAAACATCCCGAAGCGAAAAGTAGCCAAAAAAAATGGCGGCCTTGACCTCACCAAGTTCATAAGGAATTTAGGAGGCATAAATTTGAAAACAACTAGACAATGCTTTTGCGATGAAGTTATGAAAGGCCGAGGTCGACCCCTGGAAGAGGATCCGGTGACGTCACCTTCCTGTTCGCAGAAGTTGCATTTTGTCACCACCAGCAGCTGCTGAGCATGTGTCATTAAAGCGGCTATTTTATTAGCATGCTACGAACCAGCTGCAATCGATACCGAAACCTGAAGCAAACAAAGAATTTAGCACGAATCTGGAGGTACATGTGTGTCATCGTATTTCGTCATTTATGTAGTTTTGATGATTAGTCGTGGAAAATCCGTCGCTGATGAAGCGTGACTAAGGACATTTTAGAATAACATAATTACCAGGTTGACCTAACTTGAATAATTTGAACAGAAACATCTACAACATTAATCGGGCTTTGTGAGAGTTGTACTGGAAAAAAGATCAGTAGGCTGTGTGATTCTCTACTAATAATATCAGTATGATTATATAGTGATATCAGTATGATTTTATACTGATATCAGTATAACCATAGTGATGTCATTGTATACATGTAGGCCTATATACTGGTTTTTGATACTACTAATATCTGTAAATGATCAGAATATTTATACTGATGTCTACTGTACTGATCTTTCCACTAGGGTGTGTTCAGTACTCTAGATGCCATCGAGGATACGCCATGTGCTAGGGGGTGTATGTTTATTGCATGATGAATTACAATTCATCAGCCCATGTTACTACTTATTTTTTTCATTCAGCCCCCCTCCCCCTTTGTTGCCAAGTTTAAATGATAGCATGTAAATATTGCATACATATTTTAAGATGTGTGTCCTTCATCCCATTTTTTAAAAAAAATTAACATAGGCCTAGGTCTATGGGGTCAAAAAAAACCTTATGTGACACAACGACTTTTATCTCTAATATTACAGATATCTGATTTAAATACATGTAGGCTATTTGTATTTAAGGAAACCAAAGAAATGCTACCAAACATCCAGTTAAGTTTAATAAGAATTACGAAATTTATGCAACGTAAGTCATTTTACGTTTTAAGCTGAACAGTAACGTTGTTTAGCGTTCAATTTATCGTTAATTCGGAGGGGTAATTTCAGTACGAATAGGGACACACGAATTTTAATTTGTAAAAGCGTAAATTTTGGGCGAAACTAGGAGCGCCCCCTGGCGTCAAAACAAGTGTTTGTAGCAATGCGCGTGTGACTAGGAAAATAGTTTTTTGCCCCCCGGCTGGGTCGCCATAACAAGACTTATTTTTTTATTTGCTCTTTTGTTTAAGAATTTGTTCAGCTGTTATTTTATACAGGCAAATCCGTTCAAGGGCGATCTGTTACCCCGTAGCGGTTTCAGGGGTGTTGGGCTAAGGAGATACTGAGCATGCACGTGTCACTGACCCACAAGTCACCAGTGCCCTTTTTTTTTTGTTATTCCTTTGCCTCCACATTTTGTTGTCCACCCCAAGGGTGATGAGGGTGCTCCTTGCTGCCGACGAGCACGTGTTTTGTTCCCCCCTAAAAAAAATGCCCCCAAAAATCTCAATGTCCATCTGCTTAGGGGTTTTCGCGATAGCGGATTGCGTCGAATTCCGATTAGCGTAGCTAGTAATAAACAGAAATGTAATTTTTATAAACATACACTGTGGAAGCCTGTGCTAACGGGCGATTACGCTAATCGAAAGTTGCTATTATCGCTATTTTTGGACAGCCTGGTTGAATGCCCTACACTCCTAATCTAAAATATTATATTTGCTGAATGCCACCCACGTTTTCACCTTTGATCTCGCCCACCATCATTTTTATTCCATAAATGTTCAGCCATCTTCCCTGGATATGTAAACATTTATCATTTTTGCACTTGCTCATCAAAGTGGTGTAGGCCTATTTAAGAAGCAGTTAAGGCTTAGTCAAAAAGATGCTCACAAGGCGAAATAATTACATATTTTTGCTTCAAATACTTGTAATATATTCCAAGTTTATTTTCCTCAGTGTAGAATTAGTTGCCCACTAGGGTCTGAGCTGTTTTTAATAATTGGCAAATGTCCAGTTTACTCATAAAAAGTAAAACTTGAAAAAAAATTGTTATAAAACCCCCGAAAAATGGGTTTTCGTTTCAATATGCCCTTCGAAGATGGGCATAGGTTGTTGCTTAAAGGGTTTTTTCAAGCTTATTTAATGTTTTTTTTTTTCGTAAAGACACCTGTCAAGCTTATAAAAAAATAACTCAAAACCCTAGAGTCCCTAGTGAATAACCAATTCTACACAATCAAATTTAGCAATTATAGTAAGCATTTATAGCAAAATTGCAATCTTTCTGCATGGTGGGCATCCTTTTGAGTCGGCTGTTACTGTTATCAACATTTCTTAATTATCTAGTATTTTTAATTTATTTTATTTGTTGCAAAAATGCAACATTTTTCCTCCGTATCGTTGCATAGGTTGCTTATCGTTTTTTAAGTTTATTAATTTCTATAAATAAAGGGACAATTTCAAAAAATAAGTTCAGGAAACCTAAATTTAGCAACAATAATATGTACTTTTAGTACAATTTATTTTCTGCATACAAGTTGTTGGCATTTTTTTTTAAATCGGTCTTAGTCGGCCACCAAATTTGTTTATTTATGTAGTAGGTCTTATTTTTTTGTAAATTTCTTTTGCAAAAATGCAAATTCTTGATTTCTGTATGCCATCTGTGGCCGTACGAAACCAGATGGCGTCTCGTACCATCTGCAACAGGCTGTTTAAAACTGCCCACTAAGATGGCCACATCATTTTTTGTTGTTGTCTATTTCGGTTTATTGTTTCGCTTTTGTGCCGAATGAGATGCGGGTGTGGAAAAAAGATTTTTGAACCAACCTAAAAGCCAGATAGACTGAGATGAAGGTCAATATCCTTTCGTATTCACCCAATAAACCGAGGGAAATGTTGTTGAAATGCAGTTGGCGTTCGACTGGATTGAATCATTTCCTTCAGTATTTTTTTCCCCTCCCTAGTTTTAGTACGGTTTTTATTTTCGTTTTTATTTTTTTGTGGGGAGCGGAAAGGCAACGTTATGACAACAAGCTCAATAACAACGTATTATTTGGCGAAATTTTAATGGGAAATTTTACCGCTGGTTGAGCATTGAATCAATTTGTTTTCTCGGTGGCCTAAAACATAATTTGCGATATTCTTTGGCCCGCTTGTCGCCTCCGTCTCGGTCTCGCTTGACATCGACCTTAGACCGCCGATCAATACCACTAATTTATAATATCTGTAATTATGGTTTTTGAGGTCAGCTCAAGATTGCTTTCTTAGACAGACCTCCTCGTTCAATCTTATTTACTTGTTAGATGGAATCAATTTTCTCCACTCCCCGTTTTTATGTGCCCATAGGAAGATCATCTCCAAATTGCGGCCATTCATTTAATAGCGAATCATAACTACTCGGAGGAGAATACGCGTTTATTTACCCCCACTTCCGCTTTTCATCTTTCGAACTTATGGCCGTGTTACATCCGTTTTCCGAAATAGTCGATACCCTTCGGATTTGGCTTGATTTGCTGGAATCTGGATGGATATTTCGACAGTATGATAATCAATTATACATCATGGTAATTAATTAAGCAGACCTGGAATAACCATCAGCTAGCCAAATTTGGGGGTGATTTGTGGATATTGCAGGTAATATTGGGGTAATTGTAAGAGCTAATGGCACTTGCTCATTTTCGGATTCAATTATGCGTTAAAATTGTCCGAAATAATAAATTCAATTTATCGTCATGCCATGCATTTGGCAGTATTAAGATTCTATTGAAAGGTGGGTGAATTTAATTACCCAAATGTAAAATTTAGATAGTGTATTCTTCAAAAAATGTACCCCCAACATGACTGCATGTATATTTAATTTTAAGCACCTAATTGCTATTTTGAAAGTCCATTCCAAAGTCAAACTGTAAAGCTGGAAGTACAAACATTCTCCAAACATGTGTAGTTTGATATCCATTGCCCTATTATCAACCCTTAATGAATATTACTTGAATTTCGGAATCATGTTAGGCTTACGCTGTTTAAAAAATTGGGGGAAAAAATTAAAACGAAACAATCCTGCTTTGCTTGGAAATGAGGAAATTATAAATTGATAAGCGGCGTTGAATTTAAATTAAGCATTAATCAAACGTTTGGATTTCCGAAAAATTGATTTTCGTCATCATGTGGCTGGAGATAATTGCAATAAAACATGATCCCACTGGCTGTGTATCTCCTGGTAAACTTAAGCATTAATCAAAGAAATTATATACTCCGAAAATATATATATATTTTTTTGTTTTTTATATTTTGGCGTTTTGCATTTTTCAAATTTTCTCATTTTTCACACGTTTGTTAGTTTTCCAATAACTATCTTTAAATCGTAATAGCGTAATAGCATTGATAAAAAGTGACAGTACAGGGTGTCCATAAATTATTCATCATTGATGAGCGGTGCTCAATTCCTTATACGTATGTAATAATAATATAAAAAAACACCTCGATGATGTCATGATAAATGCGAATCCGTGCATTTCAATTTCGTTTAAGGCGAACATTGTGGGAGTTCCCCGGGTTAAGGGTTGACGCTAAAAATGCAAATTGGAAAATGGGTAAAGAGGTGTGTGGGGGTCCCCTAATCCCGCTCGATAATGCGTTTAGTGAGTCAGTCACATCCGGGGGTAGAACCCGTTTTTTACCGGCGATAATAAGTCACCAAGAGCGCTGAAGTCTAGAAATGCTTGAGCACAGAGCGCATTATCTCGGGTTCGAAACCCAGAGAACCTAGAGCTCGGAGATGGTAATCGTCTTTTTTTATACATATATATAACATGTAAGTACCCGAAGAGTCTGTGAGAGAGTGCAAAAGAAAACTAAGATAAGGGCGGAGGAAAGGGGGTCTGCCTAGAATAGTTTAGTTCTTGAAATTGGGCAGTAATGGCCGCCTCAGAGGTCGGCTTCTTTTGTAGAGGATCTCAGAAGAGGACCCACAGAGAAGCGGTCCGTTTGTACTCCAGGACTGTTTGGGTGGGTCAGAAAATGGGATTGGCCAGTTTCCAGAGGTTTCTGGTAAGGAAACGGAAATTTTAGTTATGAATTTTTCCCTTTTTTTATTTTTTTATTTTTGTTTTGTTGTTGGGAGGTGGGAAGGGTTGTAAAAAATTCAAATAAAATTGAGGTACACGGCTTTTGTATTGCGAAGGTTAGCACGTAGAGTAAATATTTCATGTGTTGCATGTGTGTAATGTTTTTTCTTCATTAGGGATATTCATGTCGTAAAGCTGAAGAATGTGATGCAACTATTTGTCTAATTTATGAATGCGATTAATAAACGCTATCGCGATGTTGATTCTTGCAGATGGAAGATGACAGTTGTCATCAGGTGTGTTGCAAAGCCTGAGGGAAAATGTCAAGACGATGTCTTAATTTTTTGCTTTTGAAATACTGACGCGAATACACGGCGCAATACGCTATATATCCGGGAAATTCCAGTTTAGTTACTTGATGTTGATGAAATATCAATGTATCTTAGATTTCGATTATACATGTAGATTATAATCATCATTAAAAAAAAAAATCCTACTTAAAACTGTCATACAGTCGAACCTCGATAACTCAACTTCCTATAAGTCAAATAATCCGCTAACTCAAACTTTTAATCAAGTCCCG